>PVIC010018512.1:0-31535 GCA_004025085.1 Thryonomys swinderianus
GGAGAGGAGAGGAGAGGAGAGGAGAGGAGAGGAGAGGAGAGAAAAAAGAGAAGAGAAAAAAGGAAAGAAGAGAGAGAGAAAAAGAGAAAAAGAAATGGAATTTTACATTTAAAAATGCAATAATTCCAAAACTTAGGTCTTAATACTGAATTCATAACTTTACCTTTAAGTTTCCTTTTTTTTAGACAGGTTCTCGCTTTGTAGTTTAGACTGGCCCTGAACTCACTATAGGGCCTAGGTTAGCTTCAAACTCACAGCAATCCTCCTGCCTCTGCCTCCCAAATACTGGGATTAAAGGAATGAACCACCACACCTGACACTGTGGTATATGGTACCAAGGATCAAACTCAGGACCTTGCCAGGCAGACACTGGAACTACTCAGCTAAGTCCCCGGCCCCTAAGTTTCCATTTTGTACAGTTGGTGGCCAAACAAAACAGTTTTTTTTTAACTTGTCAGTAAGATACTTTTTGATATAAAGAAAGAGAAACCATTGGATAACATCCATAATTTGCAAGCATGTGAAAACAGGCACACACTTTGAGTTTAAAGATACACTGGTCCAACTCTTATAGAACACAATTTATTCTGAAACAAGAGCCATCAGTTTAAAGCTACCATATTCTCAAGCTCTAGCCCAAGAGTTTCAGTGGCAAGGTCATCAAATATGAGAAATCAGTAAGTAATATACCAAAGTCAGCACAACATGAAAAATCCCTTAGTAAAAAAAATTATCCTTAAAATCATTTCAACCTTGGTATATACAAACTGGGGTACCTCAGGGTAGCCACAGCAGTATCTCTGGATTAAGAATTATTTCATAGCACCCATCCTTTCTAAATTTATACTGGATACATTTCTAACAAGGTAAGATTACTTTTAATGTACTATTTTCTCTCATTATGAAATTACAGATTTGGTAAAACAAATTTATTATCAATTTGACTATATCTTCTAAGAAGTGACATGACTAAATTGAAAAAAGGGCTCCAATATACATATTTTTCCTGTAGTAAAACTACAGAAATAACCTAAATGACCACAATATTTTTAAAATATATAGACTCTTACCTCAGCTCTTTTCAGCATTTCCCATTTATTCAAAATTTTCATGGCAAATACTTTATCTGCATTTTTTAGTTTTACTACAGCAACCTAGAAAAAAGAAACATAAAACTTGTAATATACAACATACTACTTCTTTCAGTCATCCACTTTTCCTTTTTCTCTCTGTAAGAAAAATAAATGCCAATTATCAATTCTTTCAATGAAGTTCAAAATTCTAAGGTGCTAAATTAAATAATGCCAGGTTAAAAAAGTTACATTAGTGAGCATACACCAAATCAGAAACTGCATGTGTGCATACTACCTGTTGTTTACTGCACATTACATCCAGGTTTTCTGCTCAGGAATTTAAACCCAACATCTACTATTAATGAAAAACTGACTGAAATGTACAACATAAATGAAGTAGATCTTAAGATCATACATGCCAAATTCCAACATATGCTATAGGGAATTCCAGCTGCCAAAATAAATATGCTCTGTGGGGACAAATGTACATAAAATAAACTGAAAACAATCTTATTTTTCATTCTTCACATGTTACACACTATACCACGATCCACAAACTCCCAAAACATACTCTGAGGAGCAATTAAAATCAACAATTTTACAAACTGTAGACTTTACACATTCCTTCCAACAACAATAACAAAAAAGGAACAAGTATTTCTGGATTTTACATTTCAGTTATGGATACACAGTAGTGCTCCATTCTGTATAAATACATTATTAATCCATTCTTCTTTTCATAAATATAGGGTGCTTCCAAGATTTATGAGCTATACTGCTATGAACATAGGTATGTACATACCACTGTAATATGATATTAACTCTTTTGGGATGATACTTAGAAGGGGAATAGTTGAGTTGGACAGAATTTCTATTTTTAGTTTTCTGAGTACTCTCTATACTGATTTCCATCATGATTAAATTACTTCACATTCTCACCAACAATGAAGGAGGGTTCCTTTTTCCTCCAGAATTTTGCCAGCAACTGTCATTTTTTGATTTCCTGAAGATAGCTATTCTTTTTGGAGTAAAATGAAATCCCAATGTTGTTTTAATCTGCATTCCTCTAATGCCTAGGGATGTTGATTTTTTTTATGTGTATTTATTGGTCATCCATACTTGTTCTTCTGAAAAGTGTCTATTAATTTCAGTTGCCCATTTTTTGACTGGGTCTTTCATTTTGGGGAGGGCTAACTTTTTTGAGTTCTTTATATACTTTAGATATCAGTGTTCTGTCCAAGAAGTAGCTGGCAAGTTTTTTCCTGTTTTGTAGCTATTCTCTTCACTCTGTTGGTTGTCACCTTTACTGTGCAGAAGTTTATTTGATACAATCCCATTTATTTTTGATGTTCTTTCTTATGCAACTATGATTTTGTTCAGAAGTCCTTGCCTATGCTTGTGTCTTCAAGAGTTTTATATTATATTCCAGTGGACTAAGTGTTCTTGTTTTAATATTTAGATCTGATGGATCTCTAATCCATTTTTATTTTATTTTAGTACATGATGAGAGATGTGGATCTATATATAATCTTTTTTCTTTTTGAGACAGGGTCTCACTTTGTAGCTCAGGGTGGCCCTGAGCTCACTGTGTAGCCCAGGCAAGCCTGGAACTCAGCAATCCTTCTGCTTCTGCCTCCCGAGTGCTGGGCTGACAGGCATGAGCCACCAAGCCCGCTATATTCAGTCTTCTGCATGTGTACATCCAGTGTCCCTAGCGCCATTTGCAAAAGAGGTTGTCTTTCCTCCAGTGTATGTTTTTGGCCCCTTTGATTAGAGATGGCTGAATGGAAGCAGGAAAATCTTGAACATTATCTCATTAAGATCTGTGAAAGGGTGAAAACATAACATGAACAACTCTATAAACTCTGCATAATTGGGATTACACAGAAGGACAAGAGCATTAAACTAGATAATCCTACATTTGGAACAGAGAAGAAACATGGAAGGACACAGTCCTTCATTATTCTGATGTACAGAAGAAAGATCAAAAGATATGAAAACTTAGATACATTCCCCTCCTCGGATCATGATATGAAAAGGTCCTAACCCTATCCTTGATTTTCTATATGTATGTGCAGGTAAATACCTGAAAACAATCACTAAAAACAGTAACGCTAGTGGTAGTACCCACCAACTTATACTGAGTGATTCAACTGTCAGGCATTACACTAATAATCTTTTATAGGTCTAACAGTCTTTAATCATGATTCTTAAAGCAAAAAGATATTCGTAACTCATTTAGGGTATATGTTATTTCTTTTTAATCTCATATAAAGGCAAACATTTCATGGTAGACACATGAATACATTTGCTAATGGAGCAGATATTAGGATATTAAATAAAATAAAGTATATCCATTATCTTTCAAAAATCCAAATATATTGGAACCAAAATAATTTCCAGGTTATAAACCTGTGCAAAAGGAATAGTGATGATGATACTGACCACTTGCTGAAAACTCAAATGTTTAACTTGCATGCTGTGGCCCTCTGGATGGCAGCATGGATTCTAAGGCCTGTCTAATTGCATTTGAGCCCTGATTTCATCATTAGCTGCCTAACACTGGACAAAAAATAAAAATTCTAGCCGGGCATGGTGGCTCACGCCTGTAATCCCAGCACTCGGGAGGCAGAGGCAGGAGGATTGCTGAGTTCAAGGCTTGCCTGGGCTACATAGTGAGCTCAGGGCCAGCCTGAACTACAAAGTGAGATCCTATCTAAAAAAAAAATTAAAATAATAATTTCTAACCTCTCAATACTTTAGTTTTCTCATTTAGTAACTGTACTTACTTTATATAATGGTAGTGATGATTAAAACAATGACTACAACATATGACAAACTGGCATTGACTTAAGTATTCAGTAAGGTTTTATGTGCTGAGCATTATGATAAGTATATTACGGCTCAATCTCTTAAAGCCACTTGCTCTACAACTAACATGCACACAGTATACCTCTCCATTTCTTCCATTTCTACTAGCTACACAAAGAGAATCTATCACCTCTTCAACTAACTCTGTAATTTTTTTCTTTCATTTCCAACAATCTGAAATTATATTTCACATAAAATAGTACTGAAATGTTTTGATATTATTATTTTTAAGATCGACATGGAAAAGGGATTCATGTATTCATCTCTTTGTGAGATGTTCCCCCAGGCTGCAGTGGTGTGAGGAGGGCAATAACTCTGTAATTTTTAACCTATGACACATATGTACACATAGAAATACAGATAAATTCCCTAAATTGAAAATATCTATGAATATATAAAAATAGGCCAAAATATTCACAATGTAGTTTTCAATAGTGAAACACTGTAATTTAAATATAAATATATATACATATAAAACACATACACACACAACCTGAGAAAGAGGCTTGCTATGTGGTTCAAGATGGCCTTGAACTCACTATGTATCCTGGGCTGGCACAGAACCCACATTGATGCCCTTCTGCTTCAGCCTCCCAAGTGCTAGGATTACAGGCATGCACCACCACACCCATCTTGAAACTTAAATATTATGAAGATAAAACTAAATATTACCAAAAGTAGAATTATTCATATGATTGAAATAATTGTTGAAGAATATTATGTGATAGGGAAATGTAAACAATAAAATGGTAAGTTCAGGGCATCTGAAATGAGCAGACACTTCTCAGAGGCAGAAGTCAAAGCAGCCAAGAAGCATATGAAGAAATGTTCAACATCACTGGTCATTCGAGAAATGTAGATGAAAACAACACTGAGATTCCATCTCACTCCACAAAGAATGGCTGCTATTACAAAACCAACCAACGATAAATGCTGGCAAGGCTGTGGGGAGAAGGGAACCCTTCTCCACTGCGGGTGGGATTGCAGACTTGTGCAACCATTGTGGAGATCTGTGTGGAGATTCCTCAGAAAACTAGGACTAGAGGTCCCCTTCGACCCTGCTATCCCCCTGCTAGGAATATACCCAAAGGAATTTTTAAAATCACATTGGAAAGACAGGTGTACACCCTTGTTCGTAGCAGCTCAGTTCGTTATAGCCCAATCTTGGAAACAGCCCAAATGCCCATTAACTGTAGATTGGATAAAGAAGATGTGGTTTTTTTTTTTTTTTTTTTTTGAGACAGGGTCTCGCTTTGTAGTTCAGGCTGGCCCTGAGCTCACTATGGAGCCCAGGCAAACCGCTGCAAACTCAGCAATCCTCTTGTCTCTGCCTCCCAAGTGCTGGGATTACAAGCGGGAGTCACCACGCCCGGCATTGTGGTATGCGGTGTTGATTGTTGGTGGGCGTGAGTCTCCACGCCCAGCATTATATGTGGTTACCAGGGATTGAACTCAGGACCTTGCGCTTGCGAGGCAGGCGCCGGAACCACTGAGCTAACCCTCCGGCCCAAGAAGATGTGGTTTAAAAAAAAAAAAAATGAAGTATTATTCTGCCATAAAGAATGACAAGATTCATTCATTTATGTGCAAATGGAAACACATGGAGGACACACTAATAAGTGAAATAAATAGAACATAGATAGGCAAAGACCTATGTCTTTGATATAAGCACCTGTAGAGGTAAAGGAGCTCTAGAATATATGATAGTTTTTGTAAAATGGGAAATATCCAAAAGGAATTTGGTGTGGGAATGTAATGAGGGGAAGGAATAAATATGATTCGGAAAAAAATAAGAGCGTATGTATATAGGGGATGGTGGGGTGGGCAGGGATGTGGGTATAAATGAGAATTGATCTGTGTCACATATTGGTACAAATTCCCCAATGTTGTGTGTGATTGTGAGCTATGTATATAATGTACCAATAAAGTTTACTTAATAATGCAAAAAAATGTTAAACGCAACAAAAAGCTTCATTAAAACTTGGTTTCTCTATATACACATAAAATATACTCAATTTCTATGCCGTATGTGTAGTACAATGAAAAGAATAAGCACCAAAATACCAAAAGATGAGGAATTTCTCGAAGATATGACCCCTATCTTCCATGTAAAACACAGAATGTGAAGCATGGAACAGGACAGCGTGTGATACACTGGAAATTACTGCAGTGTGTGATTGACAAGGACCCAGACGAGCCCCGCCTACACCTCTGTGCAGGGGTCAGGAACGCCGTGCTGCTGCAGAGTGAAGAACATTCGCAAAACTGTGTCATGACAGTTCCATTAGCTGCCTAAAACCTTTTCTAGAATGAGAAGAGTTGTAGAGAACTAAGTCAATTTATAGATGATTCTTCAATTATTAAGTCAGTAACATGATGAGAAACAATTATAAAGCTTACAAGGTGAAAAATAAAATTGATCTTTTTTTCCTCCTTTAACTTTACAAATCATACTCATTCATTTCGGTAAAAATAAAACCAAGGAAAAGAGGACTCTCTTACAGCTCTAACTTCAGGTCCTAACTGCCATACACAGCATGATTTAAAGACATGTTGAATATATAATTTTTTGAAATTTATTATAGTAAAAGACACAAAACCATTAATGCTCTTCAAAATATTTCCCCTTCAAATATACTCATCCCACTGTTCTTGCCATTTTCTGAAGTAGTTCTGAAAGTTCTCTTTTGTGAGTGATGGTAGCTGGCTAATCTGATTATCTTCATGTCCTCAGTCAACTCAAAACATTCATCTTTCATGGACATTTAGACTCTAGGACAGAGTCAGGAGCCACAGGGTGCCTGACCTGATGAGTAATACTAGAATGTTTTATAAGCTGCTTTTCTGTTGGATGGCAGTGGGCAGTAGCATTCATCACATTTTTTAACAAACCTCATAAAATGAAATAGGACTTCCAAAACTGCCTGAGAGAGCTGCAAAAATGATGGGATGAGTGTGTTCCAAACAAACGGAAGTACTCTGAAGGGGATTAATAGCAACATTTCACTCTAACATAACATTTTAAAATTTAAATATTCACTATATTTTGATCACCTTCTGTAAGAGGGTAGGCAGTCCTTTCTTAGACTAAGGAAATAGCTCAGTGCCTAAATACTGCCTAGCATACACAGCCTTGGGTTCAATCCCTAGTGCTGCCAAAAAAAGAAAAAGAAAAAGAAAAACGTCCTTTCTTATTTAATTTGATCCAAATGGAAGGTTCATTTAGTATGGAATAAAAGACAACAAAGCTAATACAAAATGTAAAATATTTTTAAAAGCATTAAACACAGAGATGCTTTTAAATACTCCATAGTAAAAGTACTATGATGTTAGAAACTCTGCACACATCACAAAGAAAATCAGTATATGACAAATGTATATAAATCACTTGTTAGCCATAATTTAAATACCCTTTGTTAACTATCACTTGGAAATTGAAAATGATTACTATAATAAACAGGAATTCCGATCCAAAAACACTTGCCATGGAGTTCTATAAACTTGGCTATCTTCTTATACCTAGAATTTATCCTACCTCACTTTTCTGTCCCATTATACTTCCCACTTCCCATCATAACTTGCCTGGACTCTTATCTGACCTCTCTGCTTATGCTCTAACCTCTTACAATCTGTTTTCAATAATGCAACCAGATTAATCCTGATGAAATGTAACTGAGACCATGACACTTTTCTACTCCAAAACTTCCAGGGGCCTCCTATCATCTTATCTCCCTCTCTAAGTAAAAGTCAAAGTCCTTAAGACCTTTAAAGACCAGTATGTTCTGGCCTTCAAGCTCACTGGCCCCTTTCCTCACTCTCCTCCAGTCATAATGGTCACCTTGCTAATCCCACCTGAAAGCCTTTGCATCTGTTTTTCTCTCTGGACCTGGAAGACTTTACCTCCCTGGAGTCACATGTCTTGCTCTTTCAGTGCAATGTCACTCTGCCCCTTGACACATTTTATCCCATTTCTCTGCCTCCTTTCTCCCTTACTTTTTCTTATTAATTAGTAACTATATAGTGACTTATATATATTCTACTTATATACTGTTTCTATTATTTGCCTCACTAGGATAAACTTTATAGGAGCAGGAATTTTTATCTAATTTGTTCACTAGTACACATCTAATACTTGAGAATCAAAAGATACTCAACAAACATTTGCTGAATAATGATATGTAATCTACATGACTATAAACACATGGAAACTTATATGGTACCAATATTTTCAGCTATAAGTAAATACTACTGCAGTGATACTGAAACTTAAAAATTGTGCAGTAAGTACCGGAGAATTAGCTCAGTGGTTCTGGCGCCTGCCTCGCAAGCGCAATGGTCCTGAGTTTGATCCCCAGTAACTACATACAATGTTGGGCGTGGTGACTCATGCCCACCAGCAATCAATACCACATACCACAGTGCCGGGTGTGGTGGCTCACGCCTGTCATCCCAGCACTCGGGAGGCAGAGACAGGAGGATTGCTGAGTTCCAGGTTTGCCTGGGCTACATAGTGAGCTCAGGGCCAGCCTGAACTACAAAGCGAGACCCTGTCTCAAAAAAAAAAAAAAAATTGGGCAGTAAGAAAAAAAGATATATCTTTGCATTTTATGACTTAAGAAATATCAGCTTATTCCAGATCATGCTGCTCTCCAGCAGGTTTTCAAGCCTCACCTTCACAACTTAGCCTTTATTATCTCTTGTTTGTTATTGCTATTTACTGTTTTATATCTCTGTCTCCTTTAAATCTCTCCTTTATACATCTATAAGCACTTTTTATTAACAATAACAAAAATAACACAAATGACTTTCACTTTTAAACACTTCCTCTAGGCATGGCACTGGGCCAAGCACATCATATATGTTACCTCGTTTTATCCTTATACCTATTTGGATGTGGATTCTACAGTCTTCACTTAAGAAATTAATAAGCTGATGTCTGAAGAACTTTACTCACTTAAGAGTCAGGCAATTAGCCATAGGGCCAGTGCAGGACCCTGCCCATCTGATTATAGCACTGGCTTCTTCCCTACCATACTTCTGAACAGTCTTTCACATGCCAGCCTATAATTCTGATACAATGACATGGAAACAGAGATTGCAGTTTTTATTAAAGTCATTGTGTACTTTTCAAAATTGTCTGAGTGACCAATTTGTGTTTAAAATATTTACTAAATTGAAAAAAAAGTATGTCCCTACAACAAAGAAAGAAAAGCCCTATGGAGTTTACTAAAATAGCCAGTTATCCCCTCTAGACACAACTTTATATTTCAAACAACAACACTCAAATATTTAAAAATTGGTATAGCACGGGCATCAATAATCAGAACAGATACTGACTATAAAAACACAATATGCCCAAACCTAGGTGCCCCCTAAGGACTTAAGATCAGCACCATCAAAGGTGAATCATGCACTATTCAAACTTCTCTGAATTTCCCACGATTCCCAAGAAAGCCAGAGTAAGTTTTTAAAGAACAAACGGCTAAAGGTAATTCTCCTTTCAGACCCCCTAGAACTAGACTGTGGAGATACATCAGAGCCTAGTTATAGTAATTAGAGGAAGCAAGCTAATTAAAAGCTTTTGACACCTGAAGCAGGGGTAGCAGGCCAAAGCAGCAAGCTTTCACAACAAGCTCTGAAGCCCAGAAGCCTTGAAGCTGCCGGAGCAAGGCTGGAGCAGGCAGAAGCGGTGAGCCACCAGGAAACTGTGGACAGGTAACACCCAGGGCGTAAGTTAAAGGTTTTCCTGAAAGCAAAAAGGAAAACCCAGCGTTAAGTTAAGCAGTAACTGGCAACTGAGTTGTAGAGAGAAGGTTCTTAACTCATAGAGCTGCTGAATGTCAATTATATTTGCTCCTTATCATTTCCCATGATTTATGCATTTCTTCTTGTAGGAGTTCCATAAATTATGCTTTTATTTTTATGGTTTAAGAAAAAGCATAATTGATAGAAATGTTCCTATCAAATTCATGCCAAAGATAAGCTACCCAATGGGCTTATATACCTATTTACAAATTTCTGGTAGAAAACAAAATACCTTGGAGGAAATCATTATTTGTTAGGGGCTTTGCATTTCTAAGCCTATTAGCTGACAAACACCAGAGGGGCTGCAAGCCTATCAGAGATTTTTTTATCCAGAAGGAGTAAGCAATGAAGCTTATAATTTGCTCAACACTATTTTTATATACAAAACTACTTTACAATAACAGGAAATTATCAGGACCTTTTTGTTTTACATAGTTTAACCAACACAAAGCAAAAAGGAAAAAAGACAACTTTCTCACACTAGCCCTCAACACTGACTCCATGCAGGGGTCTAAATGCCACGGTCTTTGGGCAGCCAGGACTTTCTCCTACTCAGCCGACTGCCGAACTGTCTGCTGCCACAAGCTCCCCAGCTTTGCATCCTGCTCTTATTTTGTTTTTTTTTTGGTAGTTCAGGAAACAGTCTCATATGTGCCAGGCAAGCACTCTACCCCTTAGCAACATCACCAGCCCTTTGTACCCCATTTTTCACTTCTTCCAAACATCAAAAATGTAAAGCAAATGTGGCTGAGTTTAACCATTTGCCTTGTTTATCCTAGTGACAAATTCTCAATTATCCTGTCCTATCTTCACTCCCTTCTATATCATATGTGCTCACATATTCTTTACATATTTTTATTATTATAGTATTCCATTTTTCCAAGGTCAATCTCAGCTGAGACCTCAAATCTACCTGAATTCCCACCATTACTTGTTATTCTCCACAATCCTACACCAACCTAAAAGGCCCTAGGTAACCCTGAAACCATCTGTCCTCACTCTTCAATCACAATTAATGACCAAGTGGACTATTCGTGCTAATAAATGGTTCATAGCCCCTTATGCAGTTTTTAAATGTTTCTGTTTTCCCACTTATCCACACCTCTTTTTCCTTTTGAACCACAAGAACAATTGCCCCTACTACTTTCAAACCTAATATTATCATCTGAGATCTTCCTAGACCACTGATTAACTTTCTAGAGCTTTCAGTAGTAACAAACAGCCTGTGATAGCACATTGGGCCACAGGTTCACCACCACTGCTCGAGACCCTCCCTCCTGTCCCTTTTTGTCCTTGTTCTATCAAAGATTTATTTTCTATCTTCAATCCCCTTTTCTCCTGGTTCCTGAATATTAACTGAAAAACTTTCAAACCCTCCCCCCCTCAGTCCAACAAGAAACTATTATCACTCTACCTTCCCTTGGAGAAGTGATATCTAATCCTTTTTCCATAAGGGATCACCCACCATAAAGTACACTTTTATTTTTCTTTTGCAGTACTGAGGTTTGAACTCAAGGGTGATTTACTATTGAACTACATCTAGCCCTTTTTATTTTGAGAAAGGGTTTCATTAAATTGCCCAAACTGGCCTCAAATTTGCAAGAATTTGCACCACTGCGCCTGGCTCCCACGGAAAGTTTAAAGGGCCATGGATAGTTGTTCCTTCCACTTACTCAGCATTTTCTTAAGCTCTTTCAATTGCCGCTTTCAATCTAGTTTCTACTTCACCTCATTTAGCTAAAATTATTCTTTCAAGTATCAATAACAACTCTCTAATTTCCAAATAAAAGTCAGCATTCTCAATTCTCACCTACTTCAATCACTCTTATTTACCAGACCCTGTCGGCAGTCAAAATAATTCCTTAGTTCTTCTTTTTCTGTGCCTTGTTAAATACTGTTCTCCAAGGATCCCTGCCCCATTTTTTTTTTTTAATCTTGCCTCTCTGTACTAACTTGTTCTGTTCCAAAAACCTCCATAAGCACCTATTTGCTGCCGGCTCCTAAATCCTTATCTGTAGTCCCTACATTACTAGTTACCTACTGGTAATCTCTCTGAAGTATTCAGCAAATTCTTAAATTTAACAAGCCAAAAACCTATACACTGAACTCATTTACTCAAGCTGCAAATCTCTATCATTTATGACTTCTATCTTCAACTCACCCATGACATACAATAGGGGAATAGAGGGAGAAATTCAAGAAATACCTTAGGATAGAAAAGCTGGAAAATGATTAGATAATGGGGGCTAGAGACTTACCTGCCTTTGTTTTCTTCTCTATCCAATCTTTCCTCAACATTATCACCAGTTTTATTTTTCTAATAGCTCTAATTTAGGTCTTCAACTCCTATACCACACAGTTCCTTAGTCCGGCACAACTCATCTGTCTCTGCTTTGCCCAAGTGACCTTTCAATCCTTGTCTCTCACCACCAACAAAAACCTAAATTAAAGCCACAAGTCACTCTCTGCTTCCTGAACAAAAAGAAGTGCACTTAATAAAAAAAAAACTATCTTGAGTCATATAAAATATATTATAGAAAATTTACAAAGTTAAAATATAAAGAAGAATAGTCACAGTTAACACGATTTCAGACTGGAAGACTGACTTAAAATCATAAGCCTTTTCTTTTTTCCTAGTCCTTTACACTAGCAAATCTGCACTGAAAATTCACTGTTAGAAAATCATTTGAAATTTAGTAAACACATTACAAATAAAAATACTCTGGAGTATATTTATGATATAAAAAAGAGCAACCTAATATTTGTTCATTTAACAAACAGTGACCAACTACTATGGACTAGACACTATTGTAGGTACAGGGAAATTGCAGTGTGCTGACAGAGAAAAAAACAACCTTTACATTCATACAGCATATAATAAATTATGGAGCACCAACATAATGCACTTTTTATAGAGCTATGAGAAACCATGTTTACTAAGAGGTATTTCAGTACATGCAAAAAGATAAAATATCTGGTAAGAAACCTTCAATATGTATGTTTACAAGTCCATCCTAACCTGATTACCTATGAACTGAAAAAAATTGGGAAGAAATGCTCCAAAATTATAAAAATGGATGGAATATGTACATATTTTGCTGACTAGTCTATGACTCTAATCAAGATTACGGAACAGAACTGGATTACATTAGATGATTAAGTATTATTTTCATTACCCAAAAGATAGCACAAAAGAAAAACAATTATTTTCCAATTTTTTCCACCTCTAATAGGAAAAGGCACATGCTAAGTACTGAATATAATATTAAGAGACATTTACTCCTATAAGAGCTTACAGTCTACTAGTAAAGACTAATATTAAACACATAAACAAAGAATTTAACAGTTACAAGTATAAATGCTAGAAAGAAGTTGTTTGGTATTCTCATCTTCCCTAATACAAAATAAGTAACTCTGATTTTTACAGATTCATTCATCCTGAATTTCATTCTTTTAGTATTCAGTTTTGTTACTGATTTAATGATTTCTTTCTGCCATGAATTCTTTCACTGATTTCCAAATATGGAATGATTTTAAAGCAACAGATGATGACAAACACATTTTGTCAAACAGGAAGGTACTCTGATTTCCCTGAAATCACAATGGCTATTCATACTGGTCTTCAATATAATACATTAGTTACTTCAGAGTATCTGAAACTGTATCAAAAGAGGTAAGTATTTCAGCAAAACTCACAATGCTCTCCTTCCTTTTTCCTGAACGTTTATGCTGCCACCATTTTCTGCCTAGAGTTCAAGTAAGTGAAAAAACTGTCTCCAAGTCAAGAAAGGCTCCATTCACTCTTAAGATTCAAGAGGCAGGGCCAGAGGGTTAGCTCAGTGGTTCTGGCGCCTGCCTCGCAAGCGCAAGGTCCTGAGTTCGATCCTGGTAACAACATATAATGCTGGGCGTGGAGACACGCCCACCAACAATCAACACTGCATACCACAATGCCGGGCGTGGTGGCTGAGGCCTGTAATCCCAGCACTCGGGAGGCAGGGACAGGAGGATTGCTGAGTTCGCAGTGGCTTGCCTGGGCACCATAGTGAGCTCAGGGCCAGCCTGAACTACAAAGCGAGACCCTGTCTCAAAAAGCAAAAAAAAAAAAAAAAAAAAGATTCAAGAGGCAAGTGTTGAAAAAGAAAAAATGAGTAAGTCCCTTTTGTTTCTGTCCATGATAAACTCATACAGATTAGGAATCAGATTTGTCTTGTCTACCAATTGGCCTGAAAACCCGTATTTCAACATCACTCTGTTCCACTAGCAAGTGAGTGTAGAAAGCTGGCTGAAACCTCAATTCTGCCATTTGGAAACATACACTTTGAATCTACTTAAAGATTCAAACTTGAGGGGCTGGAGGATTAGCTCAGTGGTTCCGGCTCAGTGGTTCCGGCACCTGCCTCGCAAGCGCAAGGTCCTGGGTTCAATCCCCGGTAACCATATACAATGCTGGGCGTGGAGACTCACGTGCACCAACAATCAATACCACATACCACAGTGCCGGGCATGGTGGCTCATGCCTGTAATCCCAGCACTCGGGAGGCAGAGACAGGAGGATTGCTGAGTTCGAGGCTTGCCTGGGCTACATAGTGAGCTGAGAGCCAGCCTGAACTACAAAGTGAGACCCTGTCTCAAAAAAAAAAAAAAAAAAAAAAGATTCAAACTTGAGGTCCAAGGTCTGCATTTTAGAAAAAATAATTTTAAGTCTCTAATGTAGTGCCAAATTCAAGTCTTGATCCCTTTATTGGAGGTTCCGGATACTGTATCTGAATTTGATCCAGCTCCAACATACTGTAATAAAACCCAGCAACAAAGGGAACAGACTTGATTCTCACCTCCTCTCATGCATCATGCAATTCAAAGTATCAAAAATATCCAAGATCTAAGGTACAAGGTCTGAAGACATTCTTGATACATATATACTCAAAACCAGGATTTAGGGATTATGAAAGGATGGAAACAAATAGTAGGGGAACCTCGGCTGTGAAGGCCAAGCCAAGGAATATTCAATTACTAAACAGTAAGAGCCAGGAACATTGACTTTGTTGATCTCCCTCTCTGTCTTTCTGTCTCTCTCTCTCTCTCTCTCTGTCTCTCTGTCTCTCTCTCTCCTCTCTCTCATTTAACGTTTGTTTTGAGAAAGTAAATTAGGCACATTCACTTACTTTCTTCTCTCCCTCAATCAAATGACAGAAATAAAGGCTGTTAAAAGAAACCATAATACCAGTGGAAAATATGAAAACTAGTATCAGCTGGTGAGATATGTTTTTAAAAGTTTCTGAAATCTAGAATGAATAAAATATGATTACAGAGAAGGAGAAACCACTGTACAAATTACAATGCAAAATAAAACTAATGCACAGATAAGTGCAATTACTTAGAACTAAGGGTCAGAAAAACTCAAGAGAGCTCAGTGTATAGATTCCAAATTTTATAACTTTTAAGAGGAGATATAATTGTATACCAAGAAAGTATAAAATAATGAAAAGGAAATATCAAAATCAAGGTAATAAATACACCATAAATTGTTGTAGACAAGAGTTACCCTATGTGTTACAGAACACTAGAATGCCTCCTTTCAAACTTCTAGCACCCATTATTTAATCTAACCTGTCCCTCTCAGTCTCTAGTAACCACTATTGTACTTTCTACCTCTGAAATCCAAGAAGCTTTTAGCTTCTACAAGTGAGAACAAGTGATTCATATCTAATTTATTTCACTTAATATGATATCTTCCAGTTCCACTCACATTGCCATAAGGGCAGGATTTAATTCTTTATAGTTTGTTAATATTACTATTGATATTAATAGTATTGGGTATGAAGAAGAGGGAGGGAGAAAAGGGGGAAAGGAGAAGACCCTTTCCTATCCATTCATCCATCAATCTTCACCTCAGTTAATTCTATGTCTTGGGTATTGTGAAAAATAACGCAATAAACATCAGAGTATAGGTATCTTTCATGTACTAATGCCATTTCTTACAGATGTATATCCAGGAATGGGAAGGCTGGATCATATGGTATTCTATTTTTAGTTCTCTGAAGAACCTGCAAACTCTTTTCCATGATAGCTATACTAACATACACTCTGTCCTACAGCACATAAGGATTCTCCCTGTTCTGTAGCCTTATGTTTGTAATTTTTTGACATTATGAAAATAGCTGGGGATGAGGTGATCATCTCCTTGTGGGCTTTGCTTGCTTCCTCTTGCATTCCCCTCTGACTCTGTAAACATTCTTTTATGACATTTACTGACCACTGAGGAGACTTCTTTTACCCCTTTGAATAGTTGGGCACCATTATCAACATCATCCATACATGTATGGATTTATTTCTGAATTGTTATTTCTATTTCACTGACCTATGTGTGAGCCTTCTGCCAGTTCCACACAACCTTGATTGCTGTTTTGTAGTATTTTGCAAACAGAAAGTTGAGTCTTCCAATGTTGTTCTTTTTAAGATTGTTTTTATTGCTCCAAGTCTCAAATGTCCACATAAATTTTCAGTATCAGCTTACCAATTTCTACTAAAAAGGTTATTTTCAATCTTAACAGGTCCTGTACCAATCAGTAATACATATGTCAACCTGAGAGATAGTGCCATATTAACAAACAATATTATGCCACAGGTCTAGGTCTTCTCTAATTTCTTGAAAAATATCTTACCATTTTTTCCTTCATTTAAAAATACTTCAGTTAGAGATAGAATCTTGATAGGTTTTGGTCTTTTAACTTTTTGGGGGAGGGGTTGTCTGTACACTGGGAACTGAACCCAAAATTCACTTGCATGATCATAAGCACAAGCTCTACAACTGAACTACACACCCAGGCCCTCCTGCAGCAGTTTTAAAATGCCACTTTCCATTTTCTTCAACTTCCATTATCTCTAATGAGAAGTAAACTTTCTTTTTTTTTTTTCTTTTCACATGCCCCCCCACTTTGGCTATTATTAAAACTTTGTCTGTCTTGGGTTTTCAGAAACTTTGTTACCATTTACCTGAATGTAGTTTTCCTATTTATTCTGCTACAGATTCACGGAACCTCATAAACCTATGTATGAACTTGACTTTAATTATCTTTGAAACATTCTCAGCCATTATCTCTTCAAATACTATTCCTATTACCTTCTCCCTTTTTCTCCCTTCTAGAACTATAAATATTTCCACTTTAATTTTTCATTATGCCTAATGTTAATGAATTTATTTAATTTTTCCTTTTTTTCCATCCATCCAGGCTTTTACCCTAGATATTTTTCTATTAACCTATTTTCCAGTCCACTGATCCTCTCTCTGGCTTATTATCACAAAGAAAGCTGTCAAATTTTAATTTAAATCATTGTAATTAATCCAATCTGGAACTGATCTGATTAGAACTGAGTTTTAGTCTTGCGAGGACTGGCCCATTTCCATTTGTCATTACCCATACAGAACCAAAATAACCCTACAAAGTCCCAAATGAATACCTCATATATTTAACAAAGCCTTCCTCTTTACTGAAGCTTTAATTCCAATTTTTGTTTGTCCTGCCTATAAACCTGAACATTCTCTTTAGCTTCTCTTCCACTGCCTAGGTAATGAATGGCAAATGCCCACAAGAGAAAGGGAGAGCTGAATAATGGAGAGTTCACCTCTCAACAGACTTAATTCTGAAACTCTTGGGTCTCAAATCTTTAGAGACTTCATAGCTCTTATGCCTTTAAACAGTTGAATTTATATTGTAATCAAGTTTTTCTAGCTGTTCTCAGCAGAAAAGCTAAAGTGATATAAGTAAATATGTCAAAAAGTTCCATGGAAATTATTCAGTGTATTAGATTTTGGAAAACCCAGGACTCAGCTCCTAAGGTGGTCTTGGATATCGTTTCTGCTGATGGTGCTGACTAGTATTCCAACCAAACCCTCTTTGCACCCTTGAAGGAAAATGTTTACCCCCAAGACACCAACCTGAGCTATGTGAATGGGCTGTCTGAGACTATGCTGGCTAGCCCCCTACTGTCTCAGAGAGGTATTTGCCTAAAAGACAACACTGATAGCTTGAGAACAGAGGCCAAAATGTCTTAACCATTAACAAGATATCACCATCAGTGAAGTTCCTCTAGCTCTTCCTGGGCATTTTGTGGCCATGAAAAACATAAATGAATAAATCTGCATTTACCACTGGGAATACTAACATAGAGATGTCTGTGAGAAACCTGCTTACCTATTGTATAGTGTGGAGATGGATGTTTCAGAGCTCTCCATCTGGAACTTGAAATTTCTGAACAAAGAAAAGGCAGTGATTTGGTGGCTTCTATGATCACCATTTGGCTGCAGACTCTATTCTAACTTCCCAGGGAAGGTTTGGACATTGTTCGAGTGTGTCCTCCAAGGGGTCATGCACTGGATCACGGATCCCCAGTAGAATAATCTTAAAGCTTACAATGAAAGCTTTAAAGCATAGGGCCTAGACGGAGGGAATTAATGCTGGCCTTATAGTGTTTGTTGGTTCTCTCAGGAGTGGGGCTGATTAGAAAACAATTTTGAAATTATGGAAAAATGAGTATGTTATCTGACCTTTAGAAAAAAATAAAAAACACATACAGCCCCAAACTTAAAACAAAGTATATCACAAACAAAGTGACTCATGACTCAGAAAATTAAAAATTTTTAATTTGTCTTGTAGTACTGGAAATCAAACCCAGGACCTTGTGCAAGTACTCTAGTACTTGTAGGCAAGTACTCTATCACTGAGCTATAATCCCTGCCTTTTTAACTTTTATTTTAGACAAGAAAGGGATGGGTTCATTGCCCAGACTTGCCTCAAACTTGCAACCCCATTGCCTCTTGAATAGTGAGGATTACAAGCATGTGTAACTGACCCCAGCCCTGGAAATTAAAATAGTAATGTGACTCAATAACAAAAACACCACAGAGCAAAATTTGGGAGATGTCTTAAACACTGCTCAAAGAGAAATTTAGTTTCATACTTTAATCGAATGGAAATAAAACAAATATTTAAATTCCCATCTTCAACAATTAAAAAACAAGTCAGTAAATTAAGTCCAAATTAGACAGAAGGAAAAAAAGATACAAACAGAAATTGAAGAAGAAAAAAACTGAAAAAGTTAATGATAGAAATATATAAAACAGGGCCAGAGATTTAGCTCAGTGGTTCCAGCGCCTGCCTCACAAGCACAAGGTACTGAGTTCAATCCCAGTAATCACATACAACAATGATGGGAGTGGTGACCCACGCCCACCAGCAATCAGTATCACATTCCACAGTGCTGGGCGTGGTGGCTCACACCTGTAATCCCAGTACTCAGGAGGCAGAGACAGTAGGACTGCTGAGTTTGAGGCATGCCTGGGTTACATAGTGAGCTCAGGGCCAGCCTGGACTACAAAGCTAGACCCTGTCTCAAAAAAAAAAAAAAAAAATATATATATATATATATATATGTATATTTTAGTATATATTTTAATATATATGTATATATATATGTATGTGTATATGTATATATGTATAAAAATATATGAGAATTAAATCCTTACAAAGAATATTTGAGTCCAGATAGATTTACTACTAAATTCTATCAAACATTTAAAACAAAAATATCAGTATGATAAAAAAAAATCTTTCAAAAATATAGGAGAAAAGCAAATGCTTCTTAAGTGCATCACAGTACTAATATCACAACTTGACAAAGATATGATATAAACAGAATTATAGGTCAACATTCCCATAAATAGAAATGTAAAAATGGTTAGTAATAATACCAACAAACTGGACTGAACAAAAGCTTAAAAGAATGCTGAATCACAAATAGTTTTGTCCCAGAAACTAATTTAAAATTTGAAAAATTAGTAATACAGCATCATCAAAAGCACAGTCTATGAAAGAAGTCATTAGTAAGCTGGATTTCATTCAAATTAAAAACCTCTACTCTATGAAGGCCACTCTTAAGATGAGAGACCAACACACTTGATTAGAGAAAATGTTTGCCAAATAGGTTTCTAATAAAGGACTGCCATACAAGATAAACAAAAAACTACTAAAACTCAACAAGAAAAACCCAATTTTAAAATGGGGAAAATATGGACTCCCCACCAAAGATACATAGATAGCAAGTAAGTATATGAAACAATTCTCATAATTGTTAAGTATATGAAACAATTCTCTATATCACAATTGGGAAATTGTAAATTAAACTAACAAGGTGTTTCTGCATACCTATAGAAAGAGTCAAAATCCAAAACCTTGACAAGAACAACAGAATTCTTATTTATTGCTGAAATGCAAGATGGTACAGCCACTTTGGCATTTTCTTATAAGATTTAAATGTGCTTATTGTATTTATTCAAATATAATCGTGCTCATTGTATTTATTCAAATAAAGTGAAAACAATCTACACAGAAACTTGCACATGAATGCTGATAGAAGCCTTACTTCAATAAGCAATGTATATCTACATCATGGAATATCATTCTCTAAAAAGAAATAAGCTATCACATAAAAAGATGCAAGGGAAGGTTAAATGTATATGACTAACAGAAAGGCTGGACCTTAGGATTACAATTAGACATTCTAAAAAAGGGAAAACTACAGAGATATAAAAAGATGAGTTCTGGTTAGGGGGACAGGGAAAGAGGAATGAAGAGGAGAAACACGGAGGATTTTTTAGGGCAGCAAAATCCTAAGCCATCAAACTACAACAGGCCTGCGTAAACCATATACTTTGGGTAATAACAGTGTGTCAATATATTTTCACAAATGACAAATATACCACTCTGGTGCAAGGTACTGAAGAGAATGTTGGAGATAAGGAATCTGTGGAAATAGAGGTCATATGGGAAATCTATACCAATCTGTTCAATTTTGCTATAAGCCTAAAATACAAAATCTACTTTAAAAACCAAAGTAATCTGGGCCAGGGATCCAGCATCTGCCTCACAAGCACAAGGTCTGGAGTCTGATCCTAGGTAACCACATACTACAGTGCCAGGTGTGGTTGCTCATGCCTGTAGTCTCAGCACTTGGGAGGCAGAAGTAGGAGGACTGCTGTGAGTTCGAGGCTTGCCTGGGCTACATACTGAGCTCAGAACCAGGCAGAACTATAAAGCAAGACCCTGTCTAAAAAAAAAAAAAAAAAAAAAAAAAAAAAAAAAAAAAAAAAAAAAAAAAAAAAAAAAAAAAAAAAAAAAAAAAACACCACAAAGTAATCCACTAAGTTAAATGAAAAAAGAAGAAAATCTATATATAAGTATTTCAGTAGATGCAGAAAAAATGACAAATTTAGCATTAAGGATTAATTTTTAAAATTTTCAACAAACCAATAATAGAACACAATTTCTTGAATCAGATAAAGGGCATCTACCAAAATATCTGTAACTAGTGTCATGGTGAACAGTGAAATTCTGATTCTCCATAAATTTAGGAGTAAGATGAATACATCCATCCTTTTAAGAGAAAAAGCTAGTGCATCAAATCAAAAGCAAAAATAAAAAAAGGAAGGTATGAAGTTGGTATCTTTTCTCAAATAATATAAATATTTATCCAGAAAAAGTAAGCTGCAACTGAAATTTTTTTGAAATAATTAAAAATAATAAACTTAAAAGAACCTCAGGAAATACATTCAAATACAAAAATCTATTGTATCTACATACTGTCAATAAATTATATGAATATAAAAAATGTTTAGCATCATTTACCACCATGTCACAAATTCACATACTTAGGAATAAATTTAACATGTGAACAAAATCTGCACACATTCTTCAGTAAAATTAAATGAGACCTTAAAAACCTTAAGAAATACTTTGTTCATGGTTATCTAGTAGACAACATTGTTAAGATGTCAATATTTCCAAAATGTATCTTAAGCTCAATGCAAACTCTATCATGGTATACTACCAAGAAGCTCTAATGGAAATTAACACTGTGATTCTAAAAAGCAAAGGCTGTAAATAAATCTTTAAAAATAAAATAAAAACAAAAAAAACAGTGGGAGGACAACTTCATTCGTTACATAATTTCAATATTATAGTATAAAACTACAGGAATCAAGACAATGTGCATTGGGCTAAACACAGATAAAGAGATAAATGAAATACAATAAACAGCATACCAAGTAGAGCAGACTTCTAGGGAAAACTGTTTGGTTTTCTGGGTTTGTTTGTCTATTTGTTTGTTTCCAAAGTGCTAGGTAACATAATATAATTAAGGGGTCATACTCTTTTAAACAAAGGGTGCTGAAAAAACTGGACTTACAAAAAAAAGGATACTACAAAAGAGGATGGAGCGTCTCCTCCCTCCCTAGTAGCAGAAGCCTCCAGATCCCTCCTTGTGTTCAACCTCTGGAAGCTCTCCAAGCACTCTCCTTTTGCGTTTCTAAGAAACTGCATTAGGTAGGCGCAACTGAACAAATCACTGGCCACTGGTGATGAACTCAACCTTCAGACCCCTCTCACTTCCACTGAGCTTACAGTAAGGTTGAAGTTCCCAGCCCTCTAAACCTGCCCTGGTCTGTCTAGTCACTAACAAGAAATTACAGTCCTCCTGCTTCAGTCTCTCAAAATGTTGGGATTGTAACCCTGTACTACTATACTCAGCTTTTTTTTAAAAAAACAAAGGCTAAAATCAATGTTTTATGTATTTATTTCTATAAATTAAAAAGAATAGCAAGTTAAAACCCAAAAGACAAGAAAGAAAATATTTAAAAGTAGAAATTAATAAACAAATCTACAACAGCAAAACCCAAAAGGTCTAAAGTTAATTCACTGAAATAAAAATAAAACTGATAAATGCCCAACAAGACAAATCAAAAAATGAGACATCAGTGAATGCTCACTTGAATTACCAAATAATCAATGCATTAATAAGTCTTAAAAGTTAGGTGATACAAACTTAACAAAACACATAAACACATAAAAATCAAAATGATCTTATTTCTATTGAAAATATTTGTATATTAATATAAATGTATTATTTAAGACTTTCTCACTAGAACCCTCTATGTCAAGAAAGCTTCACCAGTGAAATCTTATTAGCATATAATGAAACAGCTGTAACGGTCACAAACTTCTAGGAACACTAGGAGGGGACATTCCCTTCTTATGAGACCAGCACAACTAAGATACCAAAACCTGATCCTACTTCTACAGGAAATTACAGGCCAATTTCTCTCAAGAAACAGATACAGATCCTTAAATAAATAAATAATAACACACCAAACCCATTGATGCATAAAAAGGAAAATATGTAATAACCACACAGGATTATTTTAGGAATGCAAAGTTAAACATTTGGAAACAAATCAGTATAATTCAACACATTAACCAAGTGTCTTAAAAGATGCACATAAAGCAATTTATTAAAACTCAATATAGTTCATGATCTTAAAATATAAGTAACATCACTAGGTATAAAATCAATAAATAAAATTCAATTAATTAGTTGTTTTCAATAATTAGAAAACAACATTTAACAAATAATTCTAATTATAATAATGGCAAGAACATCACATATCTAGGAACAAATCTTCTAAAAGATACAGAAATCTTCATTGATTGAAAACTATGAAACATTAATAAAAATTTATAGGCCCTTTAAAAGTAGAATATACTATGTCCATGGATTAGTCACCTCAATATTAAGATTTCAATCACCTCCAAACTGATCTTCAATTTCAATACAATCTTTATTCAAATTTCACCAGAGAGGAGAAAGAGACAGGGAAAGGGAGGGGAGAGGGAGAGGGAGAGTCTGTTTCGACACTGAAAATACTAGTTGTAAAATGTGATGGGAGAAGTCAGGTGTGGAGAGGAGTCACCATTTATACACTCCCGACATCCATTAACTGGAGTAATTTAAGACAGTATGGCACTCAGACCAAAGGAACAAAAGAAAATCCTGAAAATTACTCATACTTATAATAGCATATGAAGTACATATGAAAACATGAAACATGTTAGAAAACAATTCCTCACAGAAAATCCTTCAATCAAAACTTTAAGAGTATTTTCTGACCAACCATATCAATTAGAACCACAAGTGAATACTCTGGCTAAATTCTCTTACAACTATGATATACAGAACACTTTCCAAAACAGTTAACAGTTAATAAACAAGCTTAATCTTAATTTCTTACCTCCCCAAAAGCTCCTCGGCCAATCACCTTTAATATTTCAAAGTCTTCTCTATGTAATCGCATTTGTTTCACTTTAGAAGTAAATGGTTTAGCTGAAACAAAAAAGCAACATCAATTACTTTCTTAATAAAATGTGATACCAATTAGACACACAACAGATGTGGCATTTTTTTTTTTTTTTGAGACAGGGTCTCGCTTTTTTAGTTCAGGCTGGCTCTGAGCTCACTATGTAGCCCAGGCAAGCCTTGAACTCAGCAATCCTCCTGTCTCTGCCTCCAGAGTGCTGGGATGACAGGCGTGAGCCACCACGCCCAGCTGGAATATTATTCTTAATTCTAGTTTGAATTTTTTATTAAGACCTAAGTCAAAGTATTTCAAAATATTAAATTATATGAGAATAAACTGACTTAACTTCTCTAAGAAACAATAAATCTTCTTTATTTCTTATACATGAATTACATATTTGATGAAAAATGTATTTTTAAATATCAAATAAATTAGGAAATAAGGCAAAGCAGGAAGTACTGCAGTTAGAAATGACACCAGTTTAGTCTCAAGTTAAACTATGTATTCTGTCAATCTAGACGTATGTCTTAACACAAAGGTCTAAGAAGTAAAAAATACTCTGGCTAAATTTCATGGCACCAGAGTGATCTTCAACAATTCCTGGAAAGTAAGTTAGTATTTCTTTCATGATCATTTAAATTCATTTATCTATCTATTAACAGGCCTGTGCAAGAGTGAACACTATACAAATCACGTTGACAGAGATTGTTTAAAAAAAAAAAAAGATGATAACAATGGTACCTCCCTTCCAAAACCTCTGTTTTAAAGTAAAACAGAAAAGTAAGTGCAAACACCCACACAAACACAAACAATCTCACAATTCAATAATGCTGTAAGACCAAGACCCAGGGGAAAGGGACACTAGGTGAACACTAACTCTTTACAAAGAAGACTAATGGATGAACACTACTTTGAGAACTAAGGAGAATTCTGCTTTTTTGCCTCGATTTGACACTACAGACATTGTAGGCAGTGGGAATAACAAGCAAATCGAAGGGCTGGAGATTTAGCTCAGTGGTTCTGGCGCCTGCCTCATAAGGGCAAGGTCCTGAGTTTGATCCCGGTAACCACATAGAATGCTGGGCATGGTGACTCACCGAACAGCAATCAATACCACATACCACAGTGCCGGGCGTGGTGGCTCACACCTGTAATCCCAGCACTCAGGAGGCAGAGATAGAGAGGATTGCCGAGTTCCAGGCTTGCCTGGGCTACATAGTGAGCTCAGGGCCAGCCTGAACTACAAAGCGAGACCCTGTCTCAAAAAAAAAAAAAGAAAGAAAGAAAGAGAGTGGATCTCTAGAATCCACACACTAGAGAAAAGGAAGATCAAAGAGATCATTTGAGTGAGGGTAAGAAGGATCTCAGAGGTATATGAAGCAGCCAGGAGGCAACTTTGAATAAAATGATCAAGGCATCCTAACTGTAAGCAAACTGAACTCAAAAACTCTTGCAAACGTGGCTACTGTGTATTAGTGAGGGTCCCAGGAGAAACAAATTACACTGGTATAAGGGAAGTTTATAGAAGAGTAGATAGGATGTAAGAGAACCCACGAGGAATAGTGCAGTAATTTGGGACTACTGTCCTTCCATTTCCCAGATGCGATAACAGCATATTAGAAACATTACTTAGTGATCCTATAGATATTTATAATCCAGTTCAGTTCTTAGAGGATAATTCTAGGTATATCTTTATCTGAGTAACATCCTAATCTATAAGGTCAACAATCTAGGTATTTCAATCCTCTGACACGCCACTGCAAAATAGCAAAGAAAATTTTTTTAATCAAAGTGAAATTTGATTTATATTATTGATATGCTGTATATCATCTTTCCAAACAGCTCCATATACCCCCAAAAATATAAACAAATGAGAACTATAAAGTCATTTGTAATTAGGAGTAGACAGTTCAGAAGTTATACAATTTTATGGGCACATATATTAGTTTAAAAAAAAGTAATAGCAATACTGTATTCCTCCTCCCTGGAACCTTTTAAAAGAAAAATTCCAATTCCCTTTTTTGTAAAATTCTGGTTTTTTGACACAGTAAAACTATTTTACTTTCAGACATTCAAAAATGAGTTCTTTACATCATGAATTTCTTCCTGAATCATTTACTCAATTAGCTGTGGAAAAATCTAATATCCCCTGAAGGCCAAGCATTTTGCGAAATGCTGGAGGTAATGAGTAAAACAAGCATAATATTCAAGTCAACAAATGACACTTGGTACTCCACTTAAAACTTCCACTGTAGTTTGTAATGTAAAGACACAACATAGCTCACATTACAAGGTATCAGAGAAATGCACATTAACTTAACAGGACTATTTTAATACTTAATAAACCAAACGTGCCAAAAATTTTAAAATCCAAAGCAATCAAACAAACATTGGCAAGAATGTGAATAACAGATATTCAGATGTATAGGTAGGACTATTAACTAACTATAATCTCTACAGAGAATTGATTTTTCACTCTCTTAACATGGAATATTACTCAGGCAGACATGAGAAGTTGAACTTTTTATATTTTAAGCTTTATTTGGAAGTAACGGGCTTTTTGTTTGCTTAACACACAGATGTAACTGCTTTGCTTTGGTTTTTACTGTTGTCTTGGTTTTTACTGTTTTTACTGTTGTCTTCTCCATTCCTCCTCCTCCTTTATTGAACCCAGGGCTTTCTACATGCTAGGCGAGTGTGCTCTACCACTGAAATATATTCCCAGCCCCCTTTAATTTTTAAATTCTCATCTTTAAATTATGATCTTTCTGCCTCAGCCTTCCATAAAGAGGCAAGCCTACAGCCTTAGATACTTGGGAGTATGAGGTAGGAAGATCACTTGAGCCCAGGAGTGTAAGACCAAACTGAGAAACAGAGTGAGGGGCCATCATACACACAAACACACACACACACGCAGATATAACCCATAATATACATACTGAAGGTATCTCCAGCAGTAACAAAATCATAAAGTATCTAGATATTGGTTTCTAGTCACCATTCTTCAAAAATAAACACCAACATTCCAGGGAGAAATAGCTGCTATGATGAGCACATCACAGTAATGGACAAAATGACAGTATATTCTTCCAGGTATGTGGAGAATGAACAAAACATAGCAGTGACTGCTTGCCTGCCAAAGATCCAAAGATGAATAAACTGCATCCAAACATGAGGAAAGAATCAGACAAATTTACATTGAGGAACAGTATACCCCCCAAAACGGCCTGTGGCACGAAAAGCTGACTGACAACGACAATGAAGTCTGCAGTACTTAATGAAGAGAGACTAATGAGACATTCCACTAAATGCAGAGCACAGTTATGGATTGGACTCTAACAAAATATAAATAAAAATTGCCATGAAGTGTTGGAACAATCCTATTTGGAAGGCCAAAACCGACCAGGCCTTCCTGCAGACAGACTTTAGACTTAACTATGTTGCAAAGAATCCTGTTTGGGAGAAATAATTGGAATGTCCTTCCTGGCTGCCTACCACTTTGGACTCAACTCACCTTCACCTCTGGTAACAAGGACTCTGGCCATCCCACATGCTGCGATATTTCAGGGAGGAACTACTCCATTGTGGTGTCTGCCCTGCCCTCTGAGTGTTACATTTTGTTACTGGAGAGGTGCTGAATAAAAGTTGTGGCAGGCTGGGGCCTGGGGTCTTTTGCTACCCAGAGTAGCAGGGATCAGGTACAAGCTTAGCTTCTCTAAGCCTCTCTACTACCTAGTTATTAGTTTGCCATGTGCCGTTGACTCACAGGAGACTAGAACCTAACCCAAAGGTCATAGTTACTTCCCCTTCCTGTTTCCCACAATGAAGGATATTAATGTGACACTGGTTAAATTCAAATATTAAGATAATTGTACTGTGAAAACCCAAGACAATGTTTTTATTCTTGGGAAGAATATGTAGAGTTTAAAAAGGTCATAATATCTACAATTTATCATTCAATAGTTCAGCAAAAACAATATGTGTACATGTGTGTTCAGAGAGAAAAATGAGCAACACAAGTGTGGCAAAACGATAACAATAGGCAAATCTAGAAACATGTATGAAAGCTCATTAAACTGTTCTTCCAACTTAATTTTCAAAATACAGTTTTATGTTTAATTACTGAAATAAACAAAGGTGAAAACATCCACCATTAACAATCAAAAAGAAGAAAATGTAAGAAATAAGCCATAGGTACAGTTCTCAGCTTGATACGGGACAGCTTGAAATCAGGAACTGTACTACAATTTTTAGGAGCAGTGACCTAGTACATAACTACGATACATTCATTCAGCTTCCCAAGAACCTTCTTCCATGGTATTACCATGTTACAAGGAAGCCAGCTCATCTGCCAAGTCAGATTCAGTCATAACAAGGCAGAAGGGAGGTCCTGTGAGTACAGGTTTATGAAGACACCAAACCCTCAGAAGGGGAGGAGTACATTCCACCACCATGTACTCAACATAAAGAGATGTATGTCCTCTTCGCTGGTGTGGCCAGCGTTCCAGCTTGCTTTGCCGCGATCTAGGTCGGGCACTTGTTCCTTGTACCTTGCTACACAACTGAGAGCTAAATGACACTTCTCAGAAATCTACTCTATCTCTGGGCACCCACCTACCAAAATTTTCACTCTACTCAGACTGTAGCACCAAGTTTTGAGTATACAGTGGTACCCTGGATTTCACCATTGAATTATTCTGGGAGGTATCAAAAATGTTGAGTACCAGACTGTTGTGGCTGAAAAGGCTTTTGAGTCACAAGGCCAGATACCAAAGAAGCATTCACATTAAGTACAGTACCAAGCAAACAAGTACCAGGATAAAATATGCCCTTCATGTGTCAGGTATCAAATTTCACAAGCTCAAAAGTAGTTTTTAACTACCAAAGTATAACAGTATTAGACATTTTTCTTTTCCTTTTCTTTTCCCTTCTCTTCCATTTCCTTCCCTTCTCCCTGCCCGTCCTTCTCCCTGTACTTCCACATGCACACGCTTTACCACAGAGCTGTGCCCCTAACGCAGTTTGTTTTCTTGATAAAAACCTAATATACTCCACTGACTTAAGTGTCTGCACTGTGGAGCACTGTGCAAATTAAATTTTGAGAAGGGAGGAGAGAGGGCATGGAAGGTGATGCAAAACGAATTAAGATGTACGATGTACCTACATACCATGATGACTGTAATCATTATAGACTGTACGCATATACTAAGAAAAATAAAAATTTGAAAGAAAAGAAGCCAGGAGTGGTGGCACAGGCCTATAATCCCAGCACTGGGAGGCTGAGGCAGGAGGACTGCCAGAAGGTCAAGGTCATCCTGGGCTATATAGTAAGTTTAAGGCCAGCCTAAACTACTTAGGAAAACTTTGTCTCAAGAAAAAAAAGAAAAAGAATAAAGAGAGAGAGAGACAGAGACAGAGAAACAAACAAGAGGAAAAACCTGAAAGAAAAAAAACTGCTTACCTATGTCACTACACTTGGGAAAGCCATCCTTCAAACCTGAAGGAAAAATAAGTTCTACCAAGAAAAGCATAAACTAGAGAAATTAATGACTACTAAAGTAGTATTGCAGTAGATCTTTAAAGGAAGTCTATACATACAAGAAATGTAGATAAACAATTAAGAATTAGGAGAGAAATAAATATTAGAAAAAAACAAAGTGATAATAATTAACATACCTTTCAAGAATAACTCTGAATGTAAATGATCTTCATTTTCCAACTAACACTTTTCTGCTGTGTGATACATGCATGACTGTCCCATCAGGTGGCCTGAACCACCAGTGGTTAGCTATTAACAATAGACAATGGAATTTAAATTTAAATTTGAAGCTGCCCTACAGTAACATATGAATTATGGCCCCACGGTGAACATGTTAAAGACAGACTGGTAGATTTTATTTAAATACTACACTCAACTCTGTTGCTTGCAAGAAGCACACCTGACCAGCACACAGAGTGAAAGTAAAAGGATGGAAAACAATATTCGATGCAAATGAAAGCTGTAGGCAGGCAAGAGTGCCCCTGACAAAGGAGACTTCAAGACAAAAAATCAGACAAGACAAAGAAAGCCACTACAAATTGGTAAATGCAACAATCCACCAAAAAGATATAACAATTGCCAATATTTGTATATGGAACATCATTGTGCCCAGTTTCATAAAACAAACACTACTTTACATAAAAAAGGTCACAATACCAAAATAATAAGTGCCTTCTACTCTCACCAACAGATCATCCAGACCAAAAACCAAATAGAAAAATGAATAAATAAAGAAACAACAAAGTTAAATAAACTACATCACATATCAAATGAAATTAGGTGTCTGGAACACTCCATTTAACAACCATAGAATACATACTGTTCATAGTAACATTCTCCAAAATACATCATATTTTAGGCCATCAAGCAAGCCTTAACAAGTACAAAAAGAATGAAATAATTCCCTGCATTTTATCAAGTCATAATGAAATTAAAGTAGAAATCAACAGCATGAGAAACTACAGAAACAGGTAATCAGTGGACAATTGAAGAAATCCAGGGATTTAAAAATTCCTAGAAGCAAATGAAAATAAAAATACAATACACTAGAATCTTTGAGATACAACAGACAGTTCTAAAATGGAAGTTTATAGCTATGAGTACCTAGTACAGATCAAAAACTCAGAAAGTGAGTTCTCAAATAACCTAAGCATGTACCTCAAGGTCTTAAAAAAACAAGGACAAATCAAAACCAACAGAAGAAAAGAAATAATAAACATCAGAGCTGAAATTATAGAAACTAAAAGAATTATGCATAGGATCAATGAAATAGAGGTTGTTGTTTAAAAAGTTAAATACAATTCATAAACCCTTAGCCAAAGGAACCCCCCAAAAGTTCAATAACCTAAATCAGCACAATCAGAGAAGAAAAAGGGGATGTTATAACAGAAATCATTGAAATTCACAGCACTGGTAGGGACTACTCTGAAAACCTATATTCTAACAAACTGGAGAATGAGAAAAAAAATTTTAAACATATATTACCTAGCAAAATGGCATGAAAAAGACCATATGTGTACATACACAGGTATGCAATTTGTGTGTATATATGTATACCCTAAACAGATCAATAATATGCAACGAAGTTGAAGTAGTAATCAAACACCTCCAAACAAAAGAAGAGCCCAAGACCACATGAGTTGATTTTCCCAGGCCTTTGAAGGACATCAATGCTCCTGATAACATTCCATAAAATACATCAACAAAGGGCCGGAGGAGATTTAGCTCAGTGGTTCCCCTGCCTGCCTAGCAAGGGCAAGGTCCCTGGTTCAATCCTGATAACCACATACAATGATAGGATATCGGGTGTGGTGACTCACGCCCACCAGCAATCAGTACCACATACCATAGTGCCAGGTGTAGTGGCTCATCCCTGTAATCCCAGCACTTGGGAGGCAGAGGTAGGAGGATTGCTGAGTTCGAGGCTTGCCTGGGCTACATAGTGAGCTCAGAGCCAGCCTGAACTACAAAGCGAGACTCTGTCTCAAAAAAAAAAAAAATATCGGGCCGGAGGGTTAGCTCAGTGGTTCCGGCACCTGCCTCGCAAGCGTAAGGACCT
>PVIC010018513.1:0-31517 GCA_004025085.1 Thryonomys swinderianus
AAAGAAAGAAAGAAAGAAAGAAAGAAAGAAAGAAAGAAAGAAAGAAAGAAAGAAAGAAAGAAAGAAAGAAAGAAAGAAAGAAAGAAAAGGAAAACAGTTGCCTTACTATTGTGCATACACTGTGGACTTGGGAAGGAAGATTACAACTACAATGAAATTAACACAAATGTATTATTTTATGCAACTTGATAGTGATGAAAAGTACATTAGCAAGTAAGCATGCCTTATGTTAAAAGTATGTGATTGGGTGTCAGGCTTTGGCTCACGCCTGTAATCTCAACACTTGGGAGGCAAAGGCAGAAGGACTGCTGACTTCGAGGCTTGCCTGGACTACATAGTGAGCTCAGGGCCAGCCTGAACTAGACAGCAAGATCTTTTCTCAAAGAAAAAAAAAAAGTATGTGGTTGGTTTAAAATGTACTACCCCACCCCACATTCCAACAGTAAAACAAATAATGAAGTGAGGTAAATGGAAAAAAAAGGTCAAATTTTTTTGTCTTTTTCAGACAAACTCAGGATTGAGGGGCAACAATAATATCCATATTGTCCTATATTAAATTTTTACATTTGGCATAAAATATTTTTGATATTTTTGTGATACAGACAAATCAATTTCCCTCAACCTTTCTTTATCTCAAAATATTTTTCACTTTGAGTTTTGAAGGGTACATGTACTGAATGCAGATATAAGGCTCATTTTTCCATACAATAAACAAGAACATTTATTTTGGGGTCACCATGGTTTCTGTTCATAAGTCAGTAACATTTTATCCATGTTCTCGGCACTTAATGCATACTTTTTGTCGGGGTGCTGAGATATTTTTTTCCCTTCAACTATACTTACAAGTTTTATTCTGAGCTGACCTGAGTTAATCTTTGCATTTATTCAGATTATTGAGTCAGTGACTAAATACATTCCACAGTATAGATTTTATAAACATATGAGCACCTTGGTTCAATCTGTTTTTTTTTTTTTAATTTTTGAGGGTCAGAGATATAGCTCAGTGGTTCCAGTGCCTGCCTCGCAAGGGCAAGGTCCTGAGTTCAATCCCTGGTAACCACATACAATGCTGAGCGTGGTGACTCGTGGCCACCAGCAAACAATATCGCATACCACAGTGCCGGGTGTGGGGGTTCACGCCTGTAATCCCAGTACTCGGGAGGCAGAGGCAGGAGGATTGCTGAGTTCTAGGCTTGCCTGGGCTACATAGTGAACTCAGGGCCAGCCTGAACTACAAAGCGCTACCCTGTCTCAAAAAAAAAAAAAGAATCTTTATTGGTACATTTTATATATACACATCATGGTCACACACAATACTGAGAATCTGTTTTAGCATATGACATGATTTAATTTTTTCCATTCCCCCGCCTACCCTACAACCCCCCGGGAAGTTTTATGTTTGTTTTATGTTAGTATCATTCTCTTCTCACTCTGAGATTCCTATTATAGGTCATTTAGATGCATTTTGAACTTGTCCTGTAGATTTTATCCCCCATGTTTTCTTTCCCTCAAGTTGATTGTATTTAATAATGCCTTTCCAGTTTATTGATATTTATTATGTTGTTTAATGTTAAACTCCATGCTCCCATGCTACAGAACTGGGGACTAAATCTGGGGTGTTTACAATGACCCGTATCCTTGTGTTCATGTTTATCTTTTCTTTTCTCTTTTTAAATCTTTACTCTCATTTTTTACTATTCCATGTCTTTCCAACCACCCCTTCCCCTTATATACATAAGGGTTTTTTTCCATTTTATATTTTTATCATCTAATTATCTTCTTTCCTTTCTTTATGTTCCTCTAACCTCCTGTCCATTTTACCTATGAGCATTTTCTTCCTATTTCACAATACCTGTCATACATTCTGGACCTCATTTACACCTTCAGTTTCTCATATTAGAGAAATGAAATACTATTTATACATCTGTGCCCAATTTATTCCACTTATGAGTATAACCTCAAGATACATACATTTAGTCATTTATACCTAAATTTATCATTCATTATGGATCATTTATACCTAATTTATACTTCTTTATAGATGAATAATACTCCATTTATATTTTTGAAAAATATCTCCTTTATCCAGTCTTCAGATGATGGACATGTGAGCTGTTTCCAACATTTAGCTATCACAAACTGAGCTGCTATGGAAATGAATGAACATATATCGCTGTGGTCACAGTATATAATAGTTTTTGATAACTTATTGGATTCTATTTCAACTAACTACAGATCTTAGAGGCCTTTGAGAATACTGAAACACTTTAATAAATGTGATAAATATTCTCACAGGCCTCTAAGATCTGTAGTTAGTTCTACAGTTGTATAAGAGAAAGGAATAATAATCACAACTGTTTACCCTGATCATAATTGTGGTATATTGATCATTGTGGGAATTTGTAGACCTAAAAGATAAATGATCATTTTTTTCTTAATGATAGAACAGTAATAAATACTTCATTCAATTTTTGGAAACAATATGTGAGTATTATTCTAGGACTTGATAAACATAAATATGTAAATAATCAACATATTAGAGAATATAGACATTGATTCGAGTAAATTAATGATTATTATATCAGCATTGGCAAAGTGGAAGCGTATGGATTTGCTGTTCTTTATTATAGCAATAAATAAAATATAAAATGGAACCTTTAGAAAAATATATGCATTAATACAACTACAAATATTTAAAATATGCAAGAGTGTTTTTATCAACCTTTCTATAACTCAGTTACTTCCCTTGTGTAGAAGAGTTCATTTTTGAAACACAATAAGAACAAATCCATTGGTAGCTTCAATTATAGCTAGAATTTCATTTTTTTTGTTTTTCTGCTGGAGGACATGTGATACAGGACCCACTCTCAGAGGATTATTTCTTTTCCTCTCTCAGGACACCATTTAAGGTTCAATATTTATGATCATAAATCAATTGTAACTAATGCACATAAAGTCACAAAACATCTCAGATAAATTCTGCAGATACCAGCAAGTATGTAACAACCTGCTATAGTTTTAGGGACTTATACACTTATGGCAAAGTTTCTGAGTTCTAAAATTTAATAAATGTTGGGATTATAATTTGAAGTAACCAATAGCATGACTTTTGCAAAATGGCAGTTACTTCAAACTTCTATCCCTTCAGAAAACAACTGTCAATGCCAACTTCATTAGAACTCTGAAAATAGAAGTTCACAGCAATCAAGTGAACAATGAATCAAAAAAGTGACAATTTAGAAATGACAGATCCTTGTCTTTAACCCACCACCTCCCTGGCCCAAAGTAGTTTTGAAAGATCGGCCCATTTTACCAGTGTAATAGCACCATGACCTCCGGTGTGTGAGGGAGTTTGTTTTCCTATTCCTACATCTCTGAGAGATACCAGGAGGATAGACACATGGCATCCATTTGTGTCTCTCCTAACTTAAAAACTGACTCAAAAGTAGTAGGGATTATCTGAAAAAGGCTGTTAGGCAATCAAAAAATATTAAATTCCTTGTCAAAATGATGCACTTGAGCCATATAATAGACAACCTAAATCTGGGGGAAACAAAAGAGGAAAAAGTTGGTCTTTAATTTATGAAGTTAAATGTTCCATATATATTAAGGGATCTAATATATGACTCATATATTCAGTGTGGGGCATATGCTTGGCAAAGACCTGAAATACCCATACATTTCACATTTCACTAATGTCTAAACTCAGTGGAGAAGAGTTAAGTCTGAGGTTTGTAGAAGGACAAGCAAAATGCTCAAGGAGAAATCCAATACATACTCAATTCTAACATACTAGGTAAATTTCCATTTTCTTTACTTACTCCAAAACAAGGAATTTTATATAAAATGTAAGTAGAGCATAAACTAAAAGTACAGGGACTTTAGTGACTCAGTAACAAGGAACAGAGTTTTTGCAAAAAGTTTGGAAAAATCACTAAGCAAATGGATTATTCCTTCAGTGATCAAAAACAATAAATCCTGAGAAAGCAGAGAATTAGATTTCCAGAGCTAACACTGATTTAAGTGTCTAGTTTTCAACAACAACAATAAAATCAGGTCATAAAAAAGAGAAAACTATGTCTCATTTAATGCAACAAATTAAATTGATGGAAATTGTCTCTAAGGAAGCCTAGACATTATATTTAATAAAAATTTTAGAACAATGGCTTTCAGGGTTCTCAACAAACTAGATGAAGTCATGGACAAAGAACTAGCATGACTATAATTTTTTAAATGTAAATTAACAAATGTTGGCAATAATGTAGAGAAATTGGAAACATTGCTGGAAGGATTATGAAATAGGGTAGCTTCTCTGGAAAACATTTTGGCAGTGACACAAATAATTATATGTAAGTCTCATATGAGCCAGAAAGTCTACTCCTTGGTTTACTATGTAGTCAAAATAATACAAAGCAGGGACTGAAGCATATGCATATAGTGTTCTTTCCACAGTCATAATAGTCTAGAAGCAGAGACAATTCAAGTGGCAATTAGTAGATGAATGAGGAAACACAATTTGTACGTAAAATATATTATCACCTGAAAAAAATGAACGAAACAGAAGTACATGTCATCACATACACATTTGTTGAAAGCATTATGCTATGCAAAACTAGCAGATGCAAAAATATAAATTTTTATCCCATCTTTATGAACTATCTAGTGTAGGTAAACTTAGAAAATAAATTAAACATCATAAGTAGCATAAGGAAAAACAAAATAGATTATTGCTTAATAGGCAGAGTTTCTGTTGGGATAATAAAAACATTATGGAAATAATAGTGGTAGTGGCAGAATGTCAGTAATGTAATTCATATCATTAAGTTGTTGTCGTGATTATTTATTTTTAAAAATATAATTATAAGTGAAAAGCCACTTAAAATATTATATCAATGACCCAAATGCCCATCAACTGGAGACTGGATAAAGAAGATGTTGTTTTTCTATAAAATGGAATATTGCTCTGTCTTAAAGAATGATAAGTGAGTCATTTATACTCAAATGGACGTACCTTCAGGAGATACTCAGAAGTGAAATAAATAGGTCACAGATGTGTAAATATCATGTCTGTTCTCTGGTATGAGAAAACGAAGATCTTAATGAGTTCCAGAATGTATGACTGATATTGTGAAATAAATAGAAAATATCAAAGGAAAATGTATTGAAGGTGTGAATAATGAAGGTTAAAGAAAAAAATGTGATTATAATAAAAAAAAGGAAACAGAGGGCCGGAGGGTTAGCTCAGTGGTTCCGGTGCCTGCCTTGCAAGCGCAAGGACCTGAGTTCAATCCCCAGTAACCACATATAATGCTGGGCGTGGTGGCTCACGCCTGTAATCCCAGCACTCAGGAGGCAGAGACGGGAGGATTGCTGAGTTCGCGGCGGCTTGCCTGGGCACCATAGTGAGCTCAGGGCCAGCCTGAACTACAAAGCGAGACCCTGTCTCCAAAAAGCAAAAAAAGAAAAAAAGGGAAACAGAGCTTACGTATTTAGGGGTTGCAGGTTGTGGGGTGGGTAGAGGAAGGGGAAAAATGAGAATTAAACCGTGTCATATCCTGGTACAAATTCCCAATATTGAGCATGATCATGATGTGCATATACAATGTACCAATAAATTCTTAAAAATATTATTATATCACCTACAACTAAGAAACAAGTTATATACTAAGGATCAATCTCTCTTATAGTGGAAAAGAAATGTAAGATTTCTATTATGTGCCCTTCTCTGATTGGCTGATTGACATGGTTCCAAGATTTAAATGGTACCTTGAGCAAGATAAAGATCCAGAGCTGTTCTGTGTTGCACAGCAAGCTACGTTGCCACTTGCTATTTATGATACAGCTGATTAAGTGGTCTTCTAAATATTTGGGGAACATAAGATGCCCTAGAAAGTTTGTGGTGATCCCCAATCTAAGAATCACAGTGTTTGCTCTTTGCTTAATACATAGCAAAGCTGTGCCTGTTCTGAAATAATTTTCTAACTCTGAAACATCTTGCTTCTTTTTCTAAGAGGACATAGCAGAGACTGAATGAGTGTTACTAACACACCAGTGGTCATATCCCTGTGCTGTTCTGAGAGAAATATACACTAATCCACCAAACCATTGTGTTTTTCTGCTATAATACATGCTTAAGTGAAAATATTTTGCATGATACAAATCTGAAATATTCTAAAAGTAGTAGTAATTTTTATGAGCAGGTATTTCAGATCAAATGCAATCTAGTTATTCTACATCAGTGCAATTCAGTTTCAGTCCTTAATTAGTTTTATGAAAATATTTTAAGACTATTTGATTGAAGGATAAAATATGGGGCTCAACTAACACATATAGATAACATGGAAGGATACTAATACAACAATATCCTTAGCTCAGTGAACTAATTATAACTTCTAAATCATAACATTAAATATATGTCATCTTGAGTAGCAAAAGTTCAAAAAAGTACATTTAATTCAGAATTCAGCTATCAAAGCATTAAGAAATAATAACTTACTTGGAGAGAAAAAAATCAATGAAGAACTTAGTGACAAAAGGAATCATGTAAGATATATGGATGTAGAACTCCACATAAACAAATATGGGAAAGAAGACTTTGTGACCTATTAACACAAAGCCATCAAAGGTTTTTATTAATTCATTAATCAGGTAGAAAAGATAATATCATGTGTAAGTTCATTTTTTTCCACGCCCAAACACAGCTTATTCAGTAGATCCAATAAAATAATGCTCAAGTTCAGAGAAACAGTGAATATTGACTGATTAAGAAAGATCAGATTCCCAGGCTGCTGTTCATCAGCATAGTGACATCAGAAACCAGAGATTATTCTTCAGCATGATAAAATGCAGTGCGATTTAGAAAAACAAAAATAATTATCAATGGCAAGTCAAATGAATTATTCCCCTTCTTTAATGTAGATCACAGCAATTTAGTCTATACAATTGACAGCTATTCTGGACGTGGATTTTCTTTCCTTATTTGTAGACATGACACTGCCAGATAGTAAAAGTTGTTCTCGTAAAAGATATCTTAGTTACTATCATGGTGTTGACATCTTTTGTTATGATCAAAAATATAATTTAACACCAAAGATTGATATAATGCAACAGTATAATCCAAATCATTGAGAAGTATTTATATGAATGTCATAAAAATGGTAGAGTTTAGCTAATAAAGCTGCAGAAAGACAACCTGAGTGTAATACCATTCTTCAAGATGTGTTATGCTCTGAACAGTAACAAATGTGTGATGTTTTTACTAACTTAAATTGTGCAAGTCCAAAAATTACAAGAAAACTGAAATGTCACTGATCCCTTTTTACTTTAGTTCTGTTATTATATGCATGGAATTTGCTACTGTGGAATTTCTTTTTTTTACCATGGTTTAAACACTATTTTTATTGAACTGAAATCAGAAACTGGAAACTAGTCAATCTGATCTCTCTGTCATCAAAATTACATGCAAAACGCCATTTTGCTTGGAGTATTAAACCAGATTATCAAAGGAAGCAAAAGTATTACTTCAAAATGAGAATGAAAAGGGTCTCCAGAGAGAGCACCTTTCTGGTAGTCCATACTGTCAGAAATAACACAAATAATTAAAGGAAGATTATAGAAATCCTGCTGTTAATGACTGAGATTTGGGAAGAATGAGCATTATTTTAAAATTGGAATCTTTATTGGTACTTTATACACATCATGATCATGCTCAACATTGAGAATAAGTATATGACATGACTTAATTCTCATTTTCCCTTTCCCCCTACCCACACTAAAATCCCCTATCCCTATGTACATAAGCTTTGTTTCCTTTTTTTTACAATCACATTTTTTTCTTTCCCCTCATTATTTACACCAAAACCCCATTTCCCTTTGAATATTTACTACTTCACAATACCTATCGTGCATTCTAGAACTCACTTCAGTTTCTCATACCAAAGAACAGATATGACAGTTACACATCTGTGACCTATTTATTTCACTTATGAGTATGTCCTTAAGGTATGTCCATTTGAATATAAATACTCAAGATTATCATTTGTATGGCAGAGTAATACTCCATTTAATAAAGAAACCACAATTTATTTATCCAGTCTAGAGTTGATGGGCATTTGGGTTGTTTCTAAGATTTAGCTATCATGAACTGAGCTGCTATAAACATGGGTGCACATATGTTACTCTGATATGAATCTTTTAATTCTTTCATGTATGTCCTCAACAGGGGAATTAACAAGGTCAAATGGAACCTCTAATCCTAGCTTTTTTGAGGAATCTCCACATTGATCTCCATAGTGCTTGTACTAGTCTAGATTCCCACAGCATTTGTTGCCGGCTAATTTTGAAACAGCAGCTATTCTTCATGGAGTGAAATGAAATCTCAGTGTTGTTTTCATTTGCATCTCTTGAATGACCAGGGACATTGAGCATTTCTTCATGTTTCTTAGCTTTTAACATCTTCTGAAAAGTGTTCATTTCAGAGGCCCATTTTTGAGTCGGTCTTTAAATTTGGTGGTCCGATTTTTTTAAGCTCTGTATGTATTTTAGATTGTAGCCCTTTGTCTGAGAAACAGCTAATCATTTCCTAAAATAACATGTGAAAACTAGCTGAGAAACTAGATAGTAAATGAGAGCATTAATTAACAATAATCATGTTATTATTAACAATTTCTAACAAGGTCTGTAGCAACTAGTCAAATTTTTTTTTTGTTTTATGAAGACATCATATACCTTAACCATGTTTCTTTCTAGTCCCTGTATCATTTTCTACAATATTTGCTAACGAGGTGCGTCAGCTAATTTCAATCTGTACCTTGATCAGATTAGAGATTCCCTACAGAACACGAAAGCACTCTTCTAGGTATGTATGGGATCTGTGAGGGTGTTTACAGAGATGGTTGCCATCTGGAGCAGCCAGCAGAGGGAAAACTTGCTATGATGTCAGCTGCCCCATCCCATACAGAAAAGGCTGGCATCAAACAAAAGAGAAAGCAAGACAAACCCTGCCAGAACACTTTCTTTCTCCACTTCTGCCTCCTGTGGGTCCACCATGAGGTGAGCTGCTCTACTCCATTCCATGCCTCCCACTGTCATGCTCTGCCTCACGACAGACCCAGAAAGAAGGACACAAAATGAGCGTGGTGGAGGATGTCCAAGAGAATAAGCAAAAACAAATCCTTTTGCCTTTATCACATGTATTTAGTCAACTGACACATGGGGATTAAAACAATATCTTCTACCATGTCAAAGGGACACTCACTGAAACAGAAACTATGAAAGTGTTAGGATAGATACAGTGAGCAGTTGTGTTTGGTCTCTCATTTTGTAGGGAAAGGACAAATATATATTAGTTCGTACAAAGTATAATCTTATTAGGTTTAAAGTACACCAGACATGTTGGTATTTTTCTTTTATAATGAATGTTGGAATATGACTATGTATGGATGCTTCATAGTACAAGTGCAGGCAGACTGACTATACATTATTCAGTGTTCTTCTCTCTGTCACAAGTTGACATGTTAGGAAACTATGTATTTCAGAACCCTGGTATCAATCACAAATTTGAAATTGTTCACAAAAGCTGTTCCCTATAAGATTTGAAAATGATAAAAAGCAAAAAAAAGCATTATTGCTGCTATAGTAGGCAAGATTGTGAAGGTTCAGCAGTTATTATGAAAGAAATTTTTTCATGTAGCTTTCAACACTGTCTTACAAATCATCCATTTGGGTGCAGAAGACAATCAAGTTAACCAGAAATGATATTTTTTTCCCTAAAGTTGAATACTATAGCCTACATTCTTTACCTAGTTGCCTCTTATCTTTACTCCCTTTGCTCTTTCAAGAATTTTGTAAGCCTCTTATCTTCTGATGAAAGTCTCTTCCCACTTTAACAACTCTACTCAATCTATAACTACTGTAGTAAAAAGAACTAGACTATATTTTTAAATTCTCCTCTACTGACATTCTTCAAAAATTCTAAAAAAAAGACACTTATCTTCTTTAAAAAGGGTAACATATAGTGATACTTATTATCATTCTAAATAACTTCACTTTTAATATGCAGGTGAAATTCAGAAAGTAAAACAGAATTAAGATTATTTTAATGCTATTTTACATTGTTTTGTTAAGGTTATTTCAAGGTCTGGCAGTTTGATCACTTGTCTGTTATAGGCTTATGGCCTAGGAACACAAGAGTGTGCTGCCTTAGGTGAAGGCTAGACACAGATCAAGAAAACTTAAGAAAGAGGCAAGTTTGGCTGGTTCCTAAGCAGAACACAACATGTCACACGGGGCCATTCAGGAAAACTACAAGGACCAATTAGAGGCAGAGTGAGAGGGAAGTGTGGGCAAGTCCCTTTTATAGTATGTTTTGCAACCAAGCCAGGTTTAAGGGAATAATTTCAATTTCAACGAGCTCTGGAAAACATTGCATATACCCGGTTACCTTTTGCTTGCACAGGGGCTGGGCATATGCAACATGAATGTAGTGTTCTAGAGTACAGGAGCACAAAACCCAAGTAGTCAGGGACTTGGATTTAACTGGCTACTTAAAAAAGGGAAATGAGTCTCTAGTCAGGACCTCAAAGCTACAGCAAAAATAATTTTTAAAAATATACCTATATAAGCACCTGTAGATGCAAATGAGCTCTAGAAAGTATGACAGTTTTTGTAGAATGGGAAGTTTCCAAAGGAAATTTGGTGTGGGAATGTAATGAGGAAAAGGAATAAATATGATTCTGAAAGAAAATAAAAAAGCATGTATATAGGGGGTGGTGAGGTGTGGGTGGGTAGGGATATGGGCAAAAATGAGAATTAACTTGTGTCGTATATTGGTACAAATTCCCTGATGTTTATGTGTGATTGTGAGATGTATATAAATTGTACCAATAAAGAATTTAAAAAATATAATACCTGATCTTAGAAAAGTGTTTATATTAGGAAATGTGTGTATACATATGCATATCTATGTGAACTTTGGGATACACACATTCACATTCACACACACACACACACACACACACACACATATATTATACCCATAGATTGAAGTTGTAATATTTGTGCTAAGTCCTCATCTTTAAATACCTTCATAAGAGTTTTACATTTTACTATGAAGGATGACTTATGGAAGATGGTGGAGTGGTGAACAGCAGAAAAACAACCTATCTGAGATTTGGTGTCCAGATACTAGAATACATCAACATGAGGGAGAGAAGAAAGTGGATCCCAAATGAAAATTGAAACTAATAGAGAATGAAGAGAAACTTTAATGAAGAAGAAGCAGGTAGCAAGTGGCACTTTCTCCCCGAAACTAGACTCATTGCATGGGAGATATGGCTCAAAACGCAGGTACAGGAGACTAATGGAACCTCAGAGGCCTCCATGCACCCGTGGAATACACCACTGAATACAGTAGACTGCAGTGTGTTGTGGGTTATTTGGGTTTAGATGCCACCCAGGAGAGGGTCCTTAGCTGGTGATTAACTTGGACCAGGTCCAACTAATTTCAGGATTATGAGAACCTGAAGACTGGCTCCACTTAGAGGCTCCTAGCATCTTGGCAGGGTCGAATGAACTTCAAGTCTGCAGTACGTCAATGAGCCAAGTTAAAACCATCCACTTTCTAGGATTAATCAACAAGGGTCAGGACTCTGTCTGCCTCCTTTGTATACTAGTGACAGTAGAGACATGCCTTGAAAGGGAAGTTTATTTCTTATTTTCTTGTTTTTTCTTTTTTTTATGAGTGTGATCAGTTTCTAGTATTAACATTAATGCTAGTCTACTACTGTTATTCTTTTTTTATTTTATTTTTTTTGAGACAGTATCTCGCTTTGTAGTTCAGGCTGACCCTGAGCTCACTATGTAGCCCAGGCAAGCCTCGAACTCAGCAATCCTCCTCTACTCTTCCTCCTGAGTGCTGAGGTTCCAGGCGTGAGCCACCACACCTGGCCTGTTACTCTTGATTGTATTAGTTTAGCCAAAGAGACTTAACTGTGCTAATCAGTTGTCTTTTGTCTTTGCTGGTACATCAAGACTGAGACTGCCTGATGCCCTTAAGTAACACTGTAGTAGGCCAGTGCCAAAGAACCAGGGGCTGGGCCAAACAAGAAGCAACTACTCAGCCCTAGTGGACTGAAGAGATGAGATCTTTCAATGCACTAAAAAAACAAAAGCCAATTAATAAATTGAACTACTGGTACATTTTAGGAACACACTATGATTACATTCATTGTTGAGAATTTGTGCCTATACATTATATAGCTTGATTCTTATCTCTCACCTTGCTCTCCCTTCCTTTCAAACCCCACTCTCACATACATAAGTTTTGTTTCTGTTTTTTTTTCCCTTTTTACCATCATTTTTTCTCTTCGCTTTTCTCTGTACCACCCCCAAGTTTCCCTTTCTCTTTGCACATTTTCTTCCTATTACAGAAAACCTATCATATATTTTGGACCTCATTTACATCTTCAGTTTCTCACACTAGGGAAATGATATGGTATTTACACATCTGTGTCCTATTTGTTTCCCTTATGAATATGGCCTTAGGGTGCATCAAATATTAGAAGCTGTTAGAAACATGGAGCAAGTCACCTATAAGGCAAAACCAGTCAGAATCCCATTAGACATCTCAACAAAACCTGCAATTCAAGGAGATGTTGGAATGAAATAGGTCAAGCCCTAAAAGAAAACAACCTTAAAGCTTGATTGATGTATCTCACAGGACCATCTTTCAAAATTGATAGAGAATTAAGAGAGTTCCATGCCAAAAAAAAAAAAAAAAACACCTGAGGAAATTCATGACCATCAAACCTGTACTCCAAAGTGTTCTGAAGTCTTCTACAAAGAGATAACAAGGATTACAACTATAACAACACAGAGTGATTCACCAAGCAAGTTAAGCAATTAAATGGGGGCAATCACAGGAAAATAATATGACAAGGATAAGTCAATACATAATAGTTATAATTATCAATATACAGGGTCACAATTTTCCAAACAAAATAAAAAGATTGGAAGAATGAATGAAGAAACAAGATCCAACAAAATACTGTATACAACAAACATTTAATTAAAGAAAGAAATTCACAGACTGAAAATCAAAGGATGGGAAACAATGCTTTATGAGACACGAAGCTAGAAAAATGCAAGGATAGCTATTCTATTTGCAGACAAATTGGATTTCAACCCAAAATTGATTAAGATACACAAAGAAGATCACTACATCTTTGTAAAGGGAACAGTCCAAGTGAAAGATATAATAATAATAATAAATACATACTGCATATCAATGTGCCCAACTGTAAAATAAATATTAATTAATATAAAATATCAAATATGCATGAATATAATTGTAGCAGGGGACCTCAAACCTTCTTATCACTAATGGACAGACTAACTAGGCAAAAAAATCAACAAAGGAATATTAGAACTGAAGATTTTACCATGAGGAAACCTAGCTAAAATTACCTGTCAATGTTATTTGGAGTTAAAGATCCACTATGATTCTATAGGAATGAATTTTCGTAAGTACATAGACAGTAGATAGATTGGTGGTTAAAACATACACAACTATTTCTTCCTAGCTATTTCTACATATCTATATCCTTTATTGGTACATTTTATATACATATCATGATCACACTTGACATTTACACCAGCTGCCTCACACAGACAGATACCACAAATACTTGAATACTGTGGTTTTTTGGTCATTTATTGCTCACTTTAGAAAATGTGCTTGTACAGATCAATGGCCCACTCTGTTGACCTTTCATTTGTTGTTTGCTCTCATTCCGACATTTACAATAAACTCTGCTCTCAGCACTTCAAGTCTATTCCTCACTTCCTTTTAAAAAATGTGATGGCATCTTTGTCAATAGGCATTACCAGAAAATACAATTGTTTTTGTTTTTGTTTTTACTTCTTTACTTTCTCTGTAGTGATAAAAATATATGTGCTCTCCGAACAAAATATTTACAAAGTTCTCTGAAGATTCTCATTATTGTTGATGCACATATTTATGTGCTGTGTGCAGATGCAATTGGCTTAACATAAATCCTGGCAACTTCAGGGTGATGCAGGATTACATGAGAAGATAAAATGCCGACAAACATCAGTATAAGAAATTTTGGAGCTAAATGTTATTTCAGCTTCTCAGAATTAAAATATTACATGCATGGTCATATATAATTTAACAAAATATAAATGTACGTTATGATTAACTGAACTTTTTTGTGATGTTACAGTTTAGAATAAATTATAGTTGAGTAAACAATTCAACTATCATCAATACTTTTGATTCCAGTAACTGGAAACAATGTAGAATAAGAGTGCTAATATATATTTAAGATCTTCTACCCACTTGTTCTCTCCTAAATTCTCTTTATGCTTTATTTCATTAAACTTGTACAATACTAAATTTTATATACAAAGAAGCTGAAACCTACTATTATGGGGATTTAGGTAGAGTAACAATTTGAATACCATCTCTGTTTTCTTAAACCATGGACAGCTCTCTACAGCCTTTGTTATAATGTGTTTTAATGTCACTAGAAAAGCAAAAATTTTGACTACAAGAACAAACTATAAGCACTACAAGGAAGACTCCAAAACTTTAACAAATGATAAGAGATCAGGTCAATAACTGATGAGCAGAGCCCAGTGAGGTTAGTCACAGAAAGGTTTTTAGATGAGGGAATCAGAATTATGCCATATTGATAAGAAAAAAGATTGGTTTCATTCATTTATTTGGCAAATATTTATTGAAAGCTATGTGCTGGGTACTCTTAGGAGTACGATTTAAATTTCACAGGTAAGTATTCTTATTTAGTTAACTTCCTAATTAGGAAAAAAAGTAAAATAAGCAAATAAACTATTAAACAGCACTAAGTAGCTGCTTCTTCAGATGTGATAACAGATAAGACTTCACAAATGTGTCAATATAGATGAAAGGATTGAATGACCAAAAGATAACGATTTTCAGAATGGTTGAGGGAAAAGTCCTTCCAGGAAAAGATAATGTGGATGGTACTAGGTCTAAGAAAGTAAAGAATGGCCCATTTTAGGGACACAGAGCAAATGTGACTGAACTACAATGAGAACAACCAGTTACACAATCTTCAGATAGCAAAATCAAATGAGAACATGGGCTCCTGGTTTAAAAGTTAAAATATTTTACACAGCTATAACAGCAATGATTTAACTCTTTGGAACACAGGACTCTATGTGACCACACATGAAGCAATGTTGAAAGTGAGAAAGTAATGGAGAGAAAGGAGATAAACGCAGAGGAGGGAGGGAGGGAGGGGGAGAGAGAGAGAGAGAGACAGAGACAGAGACAGAGAGAGACAGAGAGACACAGAGAGACAGAGACAGAGACAGAGAGAGACAGAGAGACAGAGAGAGGCAGGCAGAGACAGAGACAGAGATGCAGAGACACAGAGAGAGAAAAGAGGGAGAGAGAGGTAGAGAGATGGAGACAGAGATACAGAGACAGAGAGAGCAGAGACAGACAGGCACAGAGAGAGAGAAAGAGAGAAAAGGAGAGAGAGGGAGAGACAGACAGACAGAGAGACAGAGAGAAAGACAGAGAGACAGAGACAGAGATAGAAAGAACAGTAAATGAAGCACAGGGCTCTGTTTAAAGATTTAGTTAGCAGAGAGCTGTGGGATTTTGTTAAATATTCACAGATTTCAATACAAAAACACTGTTTCTATGTATATGTATACATAAATATATTATAAATTAAGGCAGCATACATGATGTGTCATCCAGAACTTCTAGGTAACAAAGTGTGCAATACCTTTTTATTTTAAACTGAACAGATCTTTTAACTCTCATAGAACTCTTCTGATATTTGCTAAAATCATATGTCCATTGTTAATCTATGGGTGCAAATGATGACTAGGTACAATTCCAACATAATTGGTAAATATTTTCTTTTACATTAATTATCTAGTGAAATATAAAGTTCCATGTATGTGTGTTGGAATCTTATTTGGTTATCAATGGTTTAAATCCCTAATTATGGTAAACCTGATTCATCAATGAGCTATTCACCACCCATTGAAGTGATTTTTTTTAGTACTTCTATGTAATTCTATTTTTTCTTCCAAGCATAATCACTTTTTCTTGATCATTAGAAGACTGAAGAAGAAATTCATTACAGCCAATGTATAAAACATCTATCTTACCCTCACCCCATGTGACAATGTGCATATTGGTTGTTTTAGATCTCTCTTTCCATGTGTGTAAAAGTTTTACAGGTCTTCAGATTAAATGAAAAAATTCAATACTTTACAAGTAACTTTTTTATTTTTGAGGGCTAGTTAATGTCATTGTTATATATGTCATCTATGTCTTATCTGAAATATTTTTATCATTTTTCACCTAGAAAATGAACAAGCACTTACAGTATTCCTCAAAGTCCATGGTGTAAACAACTTAATGATGCCCAATTTCAACTTAAGATGATGCCACTGAATATGGAGCTACCAAAAGATGAACACTGATAAACACTATTTTAATTCTATGAACATAAAAATATTAATAACTTCCAGAGCATAGGTAAGAGCAATTCTAGTAAACTAAGTATGAAGCGATAAATCTTGAGTCCATATTGTCTGTGTTTTACAAATTCTAAATTTACCTAATTTAATTCTTATTAATGGTTACAAATACATTTTGAAAGTCCTTGAAAATATAAAAGCACTCATGAGATGACATAAATTGGATCAAACATATACATTGTACCAATAAAAATTCAATTAAAAAAAACATACATGAGTGATGGATTTGGGTCTATGGGTTTCTACTCTGTCTCTCAGGCAAGGAGGTACACTTGAGAATATGTCCTGAAGTTTTTACTGTAAGGTTGCTACTAGTAGTGTTCCTTTAGGGGACTTCGCCTTAGAACCAACCAACGTGTAAGTCTCGGGATATTTTGAAGAATGTCCACTGGACACAAAAAGATTCACAGTTCCTTGTTTCACTTGATAATGATTTTTCTACTCAGATCAGTGTTTTTTTTCTCCCCCCAAATGTACTTAAATGTCAAGGCAAACAAGTCTAATTTTAAAAGATTTTTTCATTTTAATTATTTGATCATATATGTATAGATACATATATATATAGTTATTTAAGAAAGATTGATTATATGACACAAAATTCTTGATAGCTTTCTTAAACTTATTTACAAAAAATAGGCTATTCACTATATTATAATATTGTCTAAGATAAGACACTTCATCTTACACAAAATAATGTAAGTAAAAATAAAACCATAGAAAGCCTCAAGGCTATACCTCTATGTCCCATCCAGACACACTCAGAAGTGTGTTTTGCTAATTTCCTTGGCAGCTCCTACGTCAAACAAGTTAACAATTCAGCTAGATTGTCATAACCGCCGATTTTAATTATTAGTTTTAAGTGAATACAGTAAATATAGATATAGTGCTCATAAACCAAAACCCTCTGTGGTTCTTTTCCTAGTGGTTCCATAATGTTCGGTTATTCTCTGTGTTTTATAAATTGAGACACAGTGTCTATACAATTTTATGGAATCCATTATGAAAATTCAGTATATGTATAGAATATGAAATAATAAAATCAAGGTAATAAGACTTCCACTTCCTCTAACACTTATCATTTTTATGTGGTGGGGGTTTCATTCTCTTCTAGCTATTCTGAAGTACAACTACTATAAACAATAGTTACCCTACTGTACTACTTAAAGGGAGCTCTAATCATTTCTGAGTTTTGATGCCTGTTATTTATTTCTTTTATCCCCACTCCCTACACTTTCCCAGGCTCTAAAGATCACTATTCCACTCTGTTCATACTCTGCAGTAGACATCTTGGTCTCCCTCCGCAAATGAAAACATGTAGGAATCGTACTTCTGTGTTTCACTTTGTGAACTATAATTATATCCATGATCCAACTAATGACAGAGAGCTATTCTTTTCTACAATTAAATTTTTCATTATAATCAGATTTTATACAAACATATCATACATATATTCCATATTTTCTTCATTCTTCATTAAATGAGGATTCTAGGATGATTGCTCCTATTATGAGTGGTACAAAAATAAATATGTGAATACAAATGTCTTGTTAGTGTATAGGATGTTTTCATTTCCTTTGGGTATATACCCAGTAGTGGGAATGCCAAGTCATGTGGTAGTTCAATAGTTAGTATTTGAAGAAATTTCTACACTGTTTCTCATGATAGCTGTACTTATTTACAGTCCCACTAATAACATATGAGTGTTGCTGTTTTCTCCATATAGTTTCTAATACTTGTTGTGTTTGTCCTTTAGGGTGACACCAATTCTAACTGGGTTAAAGTGACTTATTGTAGTTTTGATTTGCATTTTCATGATAATTAATGATATTGAAAATATCTTCATACATTTGCTAGCTACTTATATCTTCTTTGAGAAGTGCTTACTCAGATTTTTAGCCTGTTTTTAATATTGGGTCATTTATTTTTGAATTCTTTGTATATTTCAAATTACCCCCTTTGATGAAGAACTGTCTTAGATTTTTCTCCCATTTTTCCTCTCAGCCCTATTGACTGTGTGCAGAGCCTTCTTAGTTTAATATAATAGCATTTTTCTATTTTCATTTTGCTTCCTATGCCTTTGGTTTCTTATACAAAAAGTCATTGTCTGTGTCAATGTCTTAAAAGTTTTTCTTACATTTTGTTACAATAATTTCATACTTTGGTGTTTATATTTAGGTCTTTGATTCAGATTTCAATTGACTTTTATGTATAATGTGGGAAATGAACTATTTTTATTCTTTTATATAATTAAATTGTGTGTATGTGTGTGTGTGTGTGTGTGTGTGTGTGAGAGAGAGAGAGAGAGAGAGAGAGAGAGAGAGAGAGAGAGGAGAGAGACCTGTAATCAAACCCAGGGCTTTATGGATGGTAACCAAATACTCCCCCACTAAACATCTTCAGACATTTCTATTTTACTTTGACACAAATACTGGTTAAGTTTCCCAGGCTGGTCTCAAAACTTGTGATCCTCTGCTTCATCCTCCAGAGAAACTGCAATCACAAACATGTGCTACCATATTCAACTTGAACATCTTATTTTGTCAATGCCATCAGTTGAACAAATTTTTTTTTCCCCCTCTGGGTATTCTTCATGCTTTTTTCAAAAAAGAGTTAACTGTCTTTATATGGGTTAATTTTCAAGACTATTGTTTTGCCTATTTATTTGGAGAAACTCATTTTTTATTGTTGGAATTGCATGAATCTATAGATCACTTAGGGTAATATAATCATTTTAACTGTACTATTTCTCCTGACCAATGAATATGAGATATCTTCACAGTGTTGTGTGCATCAATTATAGTTTCTATCATTGGTGTTTATAGTGTTTATTTTAGAAATAATATTGGTTAAAATTTTCCTAATCTTTACTTTTCTACCTATTGTCAAATATATTGCTTTTATATTTTTATTAAGATCATTATTGATGTGTAAAAATGCTAATATCTATTTTATATTGTTTTATGTCTTTCAAGTTTATGGAAATTTTTTACTGCCCATGTCCCAGCAGCCAAATACAAGTGATGCTGGGAATTCAGGCTCCAGAAGCTGTGGTTCCAAGACTATAAACCCTACATTAAAAATACTTTTGTAGGATGCATGGAGTCACTGAGGGATATGTGTCTGTGCTCCTAAAACCACTAGACATGGATTAGAAGCCAGAAATAGAGGGACTCTATAAATGACATTGAGGTTCTTGGCTCTCCAACCTTGGTCCCTAGCCCATGGCCTGTTAAGGAGAAATCATACAATTGTCATATGGCAAATGTGAGTGCTTCTAGAACTTGGGTATTGTTCGCCAGTCCTTGAGCCTGGGGGCACAAGAGATGACTCTTGAGTTTCACAGGATCACTGTGAGTTACTTTGTGCTTATGGGACTGGTAACCATGTTCTTAGAGCTATGGTGTACAGAAGGTATTTGTTCCATGTCACAGTGGACAAATGTATGTGATGCCAGGGCTTCTGGTGCCAAAAGCTGTAGTCCCAAGGCTACTAAGGAGGAGAACTTTTCTACTTCCTGGAAGGTCAATAGAGGTGATATCACAGTGATGGCTCTCTATATTCTTAGAGCTGCATGACATGAACACTATCTCTCCCAAATAGTTAGGGCTATGTGACTATGAAGCTAGCCCATTTCACACCAGCAGCTTAGGCTGGGATAACATCCTCCATAGATCCTCTGGGGCAAGAACAAGTAGGACTATGTTTTGTGGCTTTGACAGCTGGTCCTGAAAATCCAAGATACTGAGAAAACATTCTTCATCCTGTGAGATATGTATCTACCCAGGTCTTCTGGAGGCAACAGAGGGTTGGGTACTGACCCCAAATAAGGATGGCATCTAGCAGTTAAAGGAGCTTGGGCTCTTTTGCTTATAGGATCCAATGTCCATTCTTTCTCTGAGCAAAGCAGTCACTATGACCCAGCTGCTCAATCTGGATTTAAAGCTGTAAGGACCGTGGAAACCTCCAGCCTAGGCCTATCAGTGTGCTACTGTGATAGGGATGCTAGTACTTTTCTAGTTATTCGTTCCCAGAAATGGAGAGTTATTCCTCCATCCACCACACTAGGGACGTTGCTTTGTCTCCTTTCTCACTTGCCTTCCTGACTTTCTATGCTGTTTAGGGTTTTCTACACTTTCTTGCTGATATCCAAAGCTGGCCCTAAGTCACTATCCTTGGAATAGGGTTTTCCCTTACTGCTCTGGTTCTTCTGTGTAGCATAATAAAGAACAGGGAATCTGTATTTAGCCATCACCAATTATTTTTGGCTGATTGTATTAAAACATTATTAAGAAATTATTATAACATATATGACATACTATAATATATAACATACTATATAGCATACTATAATTCATATATCATGAATCTACTCATTTACATCATACAATTCAAACATTTTCAGTCTATGGACATAAACTTTATTCCAATATATTTTAGAATATTTCCTCCTAAAGGAATCCATTCTCATTAGCAAAAGCTTTTGGGATTCTCCAAACCTCACCACCAAGCCTAACTCTAAGTCACCAGTAATATAGCTTTGACTATATATTTGGAAAAACTGAATATTTGATATACATAAAGTTATACAATACACTATATTTTTTTGTGATTTGCTTTACTTAGTATAATGTTTTCAAGGTCCATGTGTCTAGTAGCATTATTCAGTACTGAATTTTTAATAGAATGATTTTGTTTTTATGAATATACTACACTTAATTTGTCTGTTAATCCTTTTATGTGTTCTATTTTTTGGCTATTTTGAATATTGCTGCTATAAGCTTTCATGGGCCAGTTATTGTATGGGTAAGGTTTTAATTAACTTCAGTACATTCCTAGGAGAACTGCTGAGGTCTGTATAACATAAAGAACTGACGTACTGTTTGGTAGCTTAATGCACAATTTTGTATTCTGCCTAATAGTGCAGGAAGGTTTCAATTTTTCCGAGAGCTCACTTAAATTTATTATTGTCCATCAGTTTGATTGTTGCTGTCTTAGTGTGCATTAAAGGAACATCTCATTGTTTTTTTGAATTTCATTTTATTATTAGCTAATGTTAATGGGCATCTTATAATATGCTTATGTATCATTTTTTATCTTCTTTGGAAAATACCAATAGAAGTAATTTTTTTATTTAAACACTGAATATATCTTTACGGCTGTCTTAGCTATTTTCCCATTGCTGAGACAAAACACCCAGCCCCTAAAGTTAAAAGAGGAGAGAATTCTTTGGTCCCCAGTTTGTAGAGATTTCCTTAACAGATGGCAGGCACTAAGACAGGGTGGGATGGCAGAGGAGAAATACTCCACAGCAAGCAGCAAACAAGCAAGAGCACATTAGGCCTGTTTCTGTCCTTTATGTTTCATGCAAATTACCTGCTCTAGCGCAGGTGTAGCACTGATCCTCTTAATCCTAGACAAAACCCTCTCCCAAACCAGTCAATGCACTGATACAGTAACCACACAGCCTTGATATAAGCTCCACACACTAGATCCAGCCGCCTCTGACCACCCCAAGACTCTAGACACTGCCATAACAATTGTTTGGCAAAAGAGGTCTTTAGATGTTCTTTAACCATTTATCAAATATGGATTCAAAATATTTTCCCATTTTTGCAGTTTGTCCTCTGAAAAAATATGACTCCTCCAGTTAGCTCTTTTCAAGACCATTTTGGCTCTCCTGTTTCTTTTGAATATGTTTGACTTTCAGAAATAATTCCACACCATCCCATGTACAAACACTAGGCACAGTTGTGATTTTGGTAAGATTTCATCCAATCTATCCATAATTGTTCAAAAAAGACATGCTAACAATATTTAACTTTCCAATCATTGACCAATGTCTTTTCATTTCATTAAAACTTAAAATTTCATCAGTTTACATATTTTAATGTAGAAGTATGACATGGCTTTCTTAAATTATTTAAGTTCTTAGATTACTAATAGTATCATAAATTCAATTTTAAATTTTATTTTCAGATTACTAAATGTTATATAGAAATACTGTTGATTTTTGTCTATCAAATTTATATACTGTAAACTTTTACCCACTCATATGTTAACAGTAAAGTTTTCTTAAAAAGTATTCTCTAAAATTTTCTGCTTGTATGCTTATGCCACTTGCAATTAGGTGTACATCTGCCTTTCTAATCTGGATTTTTGCTCCAGTTTTATTGAATAAAACTTCCAATGAAATGGTACAGAAGAAAGGTGTGTTATATCAGTCTTTTAGTATATATGATAGCTATGATGATGTTAACTATGGGTTTTTAAATATACTTTTTAATGAGTCCTAATATTGCTAGTAATTTTATTACAAAAATGTCCTGGAACTTCCAATACATTTTTATGTATCTATTGAGGTGACTATATGTTTGCTATTCCTTCTTTATTCTATGATATACCATAGCATTTACATAATTTGCATATGTTTAAAGAATCTTATGTGAATTGAATATGTGCCAATTGATCGTAACTATCTTTTTTGTTTATTGCGTTTACTGGTACATTGAACGTATACATTATGATCACATTCCTCATTGGGAATTTGTAGCTGTATATATTTTTATTGGTACATTTTATTGGTATATACCACATTGAGAATTTGTACCAGTATATGACACAACTTAATTCTCATTCCCCCCACCCACTCTACCTCTCTTTTGCCCCATTACACAAGTATTATTGCCTTTTTTTACCATCGTTTTTTTCTTTGGTTATTTAGCCCTAAATCCCATTACCCTTTGAATATTTACTATTTGGCAACACCAATCATGCATTCAAGAACACATTTATAATGGCGTAATAGTCTGCCATAAAGAATGTTGAGATTAAATCATTTACACTCAAACATACCTTCAGGACATATTCATAAGTGAAATAAATAGGTCACAGATATGTATACAATATAGCATGATTCTTATTTTTTCCCATTTCCCTGCTCTATCTTCAACCTCTCCATTCCCATATACATAAACTTTGTTTCTATCAAATCTATCATCAAACTTTTCTACAAATTTTTTCTTTCCCTTCTTTGGTTTACCCTGCCCTCCTCAGTTCCCATTCCACTTTAAATATTTTCTTCCTATTTCACAATATCTATCATACATTTTAGATTGCATTTACACCTTCAGTTTGTCGCACTAGAGAAATGATATGGTATCTACAATTCTGTATCCTATTTATTTCACTTATTAGTATGGCCTCAAGGTGTATTCATTTAATTATATATGCCTAAAGTTTATTTTTTTTCTTTGTGCCTATGCTTCATTTTATTACCCCCCCACACACACACACAATTTTCTTTATCCAGCCTCCAGTTGATGGACATTTGGCCTGATTCCAAAACTTAGCTATTATAAACTGTGGTGCTCTAAACATGAGTGCACCTTTGTTGCTATAGCATGATGCTTTTAATTCTTTCATGTATATCCCTAGCATGGATATAGCAAGTCAAAAGAGACTTGTAATCCTAGTTTTTGAGGAATCTCCACACTGATTTCCATAGTGGTAGCACCACTCTACATCCCTACCAACAGAGAAGGATTCCCTTCTCCCCACAGCTCCACCAGTATTTCTTGTTCATTGATTTCTTGATATTAGTCATTCTTTTTGAAATGAGATTGAATCTCAGTGTCATTTCCATCTGCATCTCTCAAGTGGCTGATGATGTTGAACATTTTTTCATGTTTATTCGCTCCTTTTATTTCATCTGAGAAATGTTTGTCCATATTAGATCCCCATTTTTGAATTGGGTTTTTAAATTTGTAAGACCTGATTTTTTTTTAAAGTTCTTTATTCTAGATAGTAGTCCTTTGTCTGAGGAACAGTTGCTAAATATATTTTACCACACTGTAGGTTGTCTTTTTGCTCTGTTTGTTGTTTCTCTGTAATGAAGAGTTTAATAATATGAGGAGATCCTAGTTGTTGATTCTTTGTGCTAGTTCCTGTGCCACTGAGGCTCTGTTCATAAAGTCTTTTCCTACACCAATCTCTTCAAGAGTTCTACTAACCTATCTTCCAGCAGGTTTAGTGATTCTATTTTAATATTTTGATCTTTAATCCTTTTTTATTTCAGTTTAGTGCATGGCTGAAGATGTAGGTCTAGTTTTAACCTTTGGAAATTTGAAATCCAGTTTTTTCCAGAACCATTTATTAAAGAGCCTATCTTTCCTCCATTGAAGGTCTCTGGCACCTTTGCAAAAATGAGGTGGTTTAGCATGTCTGAGATTGTTTTGGGACCTTCTAATCTATTCCATTGGTCGTGGGGTCTATTTTTCCAGTATCCATGCTATTCTCATCACAATAATTTTTGTAGTATAGCTTCAAGTTGGGAATTGTAACACACATGCATCTCTTTGTTGCCTAGAATATGCTAAATTATGTTGTTGAAGCTGCCTTCATATCTTGAAAGAATTTCATATGCTTATTTTTCATGGTCATTTTGACTTTGCAGCACTGACAGAAGTTTCAGTTTACCAGATATATCACACAAGGGACACTAATGTTTTTACCAGCCTACCTTTCCACTGATTTGCACCTGGCAGAAGCATTCATTGTTTTTTTTTTTTTTAACCACACTTCATAGACAAGAATGAGGACTTCCAGAACTGCACTAGGAAGTGGCAGGAATAATGGGAAAAGTTTATTTGAAATGCAAAGTAATATTTCAAATGACATTAACAGCAATGCATTTTTTACTGTATTTGTTTTGTTTTAGTTTAAGCACTCACCATATGTTCTGATTACCTTTTGTATTTTGAATATTATTCATTTGTCAGAACAGTAGATGATAAAGATTTGCTCTAATTCCATAGGCTGTTTTCTTATCCTGTAAATTGTTTATTTTCCTATGACAAAATTTTTGATGTGATGCAGCGCCATTTGCTTTTTCTTGTTAGTATATCTTGAACTCTTGGACTCATTTTGTGGAAGTTGATTTTTACAGTGCTGTTTTGCAGTGCTCTTCATGTTTTCTTGCAGCAATTTTATTTCATACCCTATATATTTAAGCTTTTAATCTATTTTAAAGTGACTTTTGTACATTTCTCATATATGGAAGGTGAGAGGTAATTATATAGTTTAAATCTTCTACATATATACAAAGTCCACCAAAATATGTACACTTCAAGTAAAGGAAAATAGTATGATTTTTAAACAGATGGTGGGATCCTCATAGGGAGGGACCTGAAAGAATGCCATATATCACGGAAAATTCACTACACTGCTAGCCCTCACAGAAGAAATCGAAAACGCTTGTGGCACAATCTCAATGAGCGAGCTTACACAAGCAGCACTGTGGCATACTAACAAATGTCTGGAAGCTAATGGCCACTGCTTTGAGCACCTTTTGTAATTGGTCAGAGGTAATTTGTACTAACCCCATAATGTTTAAGTAAATTTAGTATTGAAATATTTATATAAGTTGTTCTTTTCCTGCAGTGTGTATACAATTTTTTGGCAAGTTCAGTAAACAACAAAGTTCTCCATCACTATTTGTTCCCCAGCACAGATTTAGGGGCTTTGTCAAAAATCAGATAGCTGTAGCTGTGTAGATACACTTCTGGGCCTTCTATTCTCTTCTTTTTTCTGTGTGTGCTTTAAACTGGTACCATGCTGATTTTGTTACTAAGGCTTGTAGTATATTTTGAAATTGGATATCGAGGTACTTCCAGCATTGCTCTTCTTACTCAGAAATGCTTTGATCTTCTCCATATTCTCTTTCCATAGAAATGTTAAGACTTTTTTCTACCTATGAAGAAAATGTCATTGGTGTTTTGTTAGCGATTACAGAGTCTTTGATAAATTGTGGTGATATGATTATCTTAAAAGCAAGTAGTTTACAATTCTGCCTTAGTTTTCTGGTTCTTCAAAGCCTCAGAATCATTTAGATGTAAATGATTAGGATCTTTCCTCACTGTGCGAGGCCCCCAATATACATGTGGCTTTCCTTATCACCAGGAGGAAATAGAAAGCTTTCAAAGTCTTATTTCGCACCCTCATCCCTCAGTTTATCATTGTAATTTTTTTGTATCTTTTTGTTAGCACTGGTCATACATAGCTGGGTTATTAAGAATTGCCACTAATTGTTTTATAAACATCCTACGTTATTAGCTCTATTGCTCAGATGGAGCTCTCACTCAGGACAAATAAAGATGTCAGAGGACCAGAGATTTAGCTCAGTGGTTCTGGCACCTACCTCACAAGTGCAAGGTCCTGAGTTCAATCCCTAGTAATTATAAAATGCTGGGCAGGGTGACTCATGCCCACCAGCAATCAATACCACAGTGCCAGGCGTGGTGGCTCATGCCTGTAATCCCAGCACTGGGGAGGCAGAGACAGGAGGACTGCTGAGTTCGAGGCTTGCCTGGGCTACATAGTGAGCTCAGGGCCAGCCTGAATTACGAAGTAAGACCCTGTCTCAAAAAAAAAAAAAAAAAAAAAGATGTCAGAAAGAATAGTAATTGCTTGTCAGGTAAAATGGTGTAAGCTTTTGTGCATATGAAGCTTTTGTGGAAGTTCCAAATTCAATCTAATTTTCTACTGACTTCAAGAAGTTTTGTTTACTCAGTCACAACAGTAGTATGTGTATAGGTTGTAGAACTTTTGGCAGAATGTAGAGAAACACTGGCAAGTTATGAAGCATGCAGTTCATTGGTCTTAACAAGATATAGTCATTTTTAAAAATAAACTCTTCTCATACTTGTAAATTTGGGGTTATTTCCAAAGATCTAAAAATAGTTGATTGTGAAGTAATTTTGTTAGTATTTTCATAATGTTTTTGAAGAAAAAGATTTTTTGAAGTTCTCTTTCTACCATTCTAGATGTACTTTCTCTGCTAGGTATGTAAATTAAATACACAACCCATTTATTATACATAATTTGGATCATGACACCACTTAGTGTAGGTATTCATACATACAACCCATGAATTTCTATAAAGACTACCAGTACTTTACCTATTCATTTCTTTTAAATAAAACAGGCTTATTTAGGTAAATTAAATATCAAATTTCCTGAGCAATTTACATGCTCACCATATTTCCCCAAAATATGCCAAAGATGAAAAGGTTTTACACCAAGTCTTACCTGAATTTCCTCAGTAAAGAGTTGCTGAAAAGAGCTGTATAATTTTGATCTGTATTATAGACTGCTAGCATCTTATCAACAAAAATTTTCTAAAAGAAACCCTCTGTAATCATGCTATACATAGGATATTTACCCTATCATTGATGAGTTCAAATGTTACTGTGATTTTCCAAAAGCCTCAGAACTAATGAACTAGTATCTAGTGTTCTGTGAATTCATACTTTGCTCCAGACACAATTTTAAAATCTTATATGTAATAAATTTAATTATTCTTATATATAATAATTTCCACAAAAAGTTTGATATAATTATTTCCTTTTCTATAAATTGTTAGAATGTTGCTTAACTTGGAAGAAATTTCAGAGATACTGAAGAGCAGAACCAGAATTCTATGATGTGGAGCCCTTTCGACTAACTACTGTTATTTGGATGCGCAAACAATATGACCCAACGAGGTCAGACCTTATGACCAGCACTGTTATCACATTCATTTTCCATAGCAAAGTCACCATCATCATTGTGTTGTGAACATCACAAATGATGGCAGGAGAAAAAGGCCCAAGATATGAACAGACACCTAATATTAAATACTTTCAGTAGACTGTGTGCTGCATCTGCAGCAACAGTATGTCCAGGAAGAAAAATTTTAAATATGAAGGGCATTGATGAATTTTATATGAAAGTACACTACTCTGTCAGTTATTTATATAGTGTAGCTTGCAGTTCTGTTCCTAATACAAATAAACTCGATAAATCCTAGTAGTGTGTACATTAGACACTCACCTAACTACATTGTTATAAGAAATCCCACACCAATGCCAAGAAAATACCCAAGTGTATCAACAGTCACTTGAGGTGACCGCTTTCTTCAGTATCCTGCTTGCTGTGGAGTCAAACCATGGGGGAATGATTAAAGCTGTACCTGAAAAGGACCAGCATGTTGTTCACACACTGCTGGGTTTAAGGCTTCCCACATGCTACGTTCCAAGGGAATTCAATCTCTCTGAATTGAAAGTCTTTAGGACACATTTTTTACACATCCATTCTTGAATTTTACATTGTATGAATCGTATCTGCTTGCCTGGAACTACTTTTCTCCAAAGACTTTAAATCATAAATGTGCAACACGATTTTTTTTTAAATCATACTGCTGTGTGATTCACATACCCCAGGGCAAGATTGGGTATTAAATCAATGTCAGACTTTGTGTTTTTTTTTTATCAGGTTCAATTCTGTGATAAGACTGTTTAGCTTGAAGATATTTTTGTACTTTGAAGAATAACTTTAAAATTCTGACAATAAAAGGAGGTCAAGGAGGGAAATATTACAGCTTGTACTTGTAGTGCATAGGAACATGTCAAATGCATTTGCATTTAAAATGAAGAAAAATAAGAAAATTTGTATTAATAGCTGGCAGCTCTTTTCTGGTATATGATAGGCATTCTAATGTTGCTGCATATGTAATACTTTAAATTACAGAAACAATACCTAAGTGGACTATGAGCTCAACAGACATTTACTTGTCCATTTCTTGTCCTTATTTACCTGGTACACAGCATAATGCCTGGGACAATGAGCACTCAATATTTTGTATTAAAACTTAACAAATAATTTAAAGTTAATCTTTATAATAATCATAGGCAACCATTCCCAGTTAATAAATGAGGAAATAGAATATTTCCCCCTAAAGAAACTTTCTGTTAACGGTTCATAATTCTTTTTTTTTTTTTTTTTTTTTTTGAGACAGGGTCTTGCTTTGCAGTTTGGGCTGGCTCTGAACTCATTATGTAGCCCAGGCAAGCCTCAAACTCAGCAATCCTCCTGCCTCTGCCTCCCGACTGCTGGGATTACAGGCGTGAGCCACCACGCCCAGCAAGTGTTCATAATTCTAACAGAGGTAAAGTTATCACTCTCATGTAATAAGTTAGCACCCTCTATTTCATTAATTACATTAGTAATTACAATAGTAATTAATTACATTAGTAAACATTCAGTGTAGTTTGCATGAAGTTAATATTAATAGAATAACGAACCTGGTCATTCAAAACATAGTTAATGTTTAAATTAATCATTTGTTTCATAACTGACTTATCCTTTCTGAAACTCATGTCACCGACTCCACAGTTCCATCAGATCCTATCATTTTGGAGTCCCTTGTAGTACTTATCCTACATTAGGTGATCTACCAAGGTATAGTTTCAGAATATTTTACATACTATCATTTCTATCATATATGGGATATATTACTTTTATATTAGAATCCCACTGTGCTCCAAGATCAACTAAAATATACATTTCTATACGACCTTTTCTAAATAGGTCATTTTCAGTGATATCTGTTCTGTCAGTTCTTGTATCACTTAATGTATGCCTTAGCTACTTTCTCCTTGCTAAGATAAAATATCTGATACCCAAAGTTAAAGGAGGAAAGGTTTATTGGCTCATGATTTGTAAAGGCTCCAATCCATAGTCAGCTAGCTCCGAGGGAGGGTGACGGGGAGAGGGGCACTGCAGAGGAGAGACAGTCCTTGGCAATCGCAGCCAGGTGAGAGCACGTGAGCCCTCTTCCATCCTTGTATTCCATGTATGTTTCCCATCCTAGCGCCGGTGTAGTACTCCCTCCCTCAATCCCAGCTGAACTATGCCAAATCAATTAGTGGGCTTAATACTCATACATTTTTCATCCCAGCCCCACACATGCTAGATCCAATCACCTCTGAAAAGACCCACTTATGACTCCTTAAAACTTTGGGGGTACATACATCTAGTCACAAGTCCTGACAGTGTCAAATTTTAATCAATTTATCAAATCAATTTGATAATTTTTAAAATTTTATGGACCTGTCTCCTGTGATGACTAACTTTATTTTTTAATGTGGCTAGGGCACAGTATCTAGATTTTAATTTTGTTACTATTTTTATTAGTACATCTCATAATACATAATGATACATTCAACTTGAAGGCTTGATACATATATACCCTATATCATCTCTTAGGTGTGATCTCTCCAGCCCCCTGAACTTCCTATTTTCTCCTTCCCAATGCTCATTCCATCCTACAGAGTCCAACACCCTGTTTCTTAACATGGCTCCTTATTTTCCTCTTTTAAATTAATTATAAAGAGTTTCTCAGAGAAATTATGCAAAATTTATGCTTTTGTGACTAGCTCATCTCACTTAGGTTTATGACCTCAAGATCCCTCCATTCTCTTAAAAATGACATCAAATTCCCAATATTGCATGTGACCATGTTGTGTATATACTATGTACCAATAAAGATTAAAAAAAACTAAAAAAATAATGTGGCTCAATAAATGTTAATAATAAACTCACATTCCCACACCAAGTTTCCAATAGAAATATTCCACTCTATGAAAGCTGTCCTACTTTCTAGAACTCATTTGCATCTACAGGTGTTCACGCCAAAGAGAAGATCCGGAAATTGTCTATCTGTGATCTATTGATTTCACTTATTAGTATATCCTCCAGATGTCTCCATTTGCACCTAAATGGATCGATCTTGTCATTCTTTATGGCAGAGTAATACTCTATTTTGTAAAAAAACCACATCTTCTTTATCCACTCTCCAGTTGATGGGCATTTGGGTTGTTTCCAAGATTGAGCTATCATGAACTGAGCTGCTATGAACAAGGGTGTACATCTGTCTTTCCAATGTGAGTTTTTAAGTTCTTTTGGGTATATTCCTAGCAGGGGTATAGCAGGGTCAAACGGGACCCATAGTCCTAGTTTTCTGAGAAATCTCCACACAGATCTCCACAATGGTTGCACAAGTCTGCAATCCCACCAACAGTGTAGAAGGGTTCCTTTCTCCCCACAGCCACGCCAGCATTTATCGTTGGTTGACT
>PVIC010018514.1:7455-31615 GCA_004025085.1 Thryonomys swinderianus
TCCCTATGGAGCCCAGGCAAGCCTGGAACTCAGCAATCCTCCTGTCTCTGCCTCCTGAGAGTTGGCATTAAAGGCGTGAGTCACCACGCCCGGCACTGTGGTATGTGGTGTTGATGGCTGGTGGGCGTGAGTCGCCACGCCCAGCATTGTATGTGGTTACTGGGATCGAACTCAGGACCTTGCGCTTGCGAGGCAGGCGCCGGAACCACGGAGCTAACCCTCCAGCCCCCAAATCAGATAAAATCTTAATGTTGGAAAGCAGAGAAATGGTTCAATAAGCAACAAACCACTGGTATAATGAGTAATTCTCTTGGTACTACTCAAGAAAAACAACTTAGAGCACAATAGGATCTCAATATTTAAAAATACGCCCATATGGCCAGGGATTTAACTCAGTGATTTTAGCACCTGCCTGGAAAGCTCAAGGTCCTGAGTTCAATCCCCGGTAACCACATACAATGCTGGGCGTGGTGACTCACGCCCACCAGCCATCAATACCACACACCACAGTGCCAGGCATGGTGGCTCACGCCTGTCATCCCAGCACTCGGGAGGTAGATGCAGGAGGATTGCTGAGTTTGACGCTGGCCTGCGCTACATAGTGAGCCCAGGGACAGTCTGAACTACAAAACGAGACACTGCCTATAAATAACTAAATAACTAAATAAATGAATAAAAAATAAATAAATAAAGCAAGCCCATAAATACTGGAAAATACACAAAAATATTAATTCAGGGCTGGAGATTTATCTCAGTGGTTCCGGCACCTGCCTCACAAGCGCAAGGTCCTGAGTTCAATCCCCGGTAACCACATACAATGCTGAGCGTGGAGACTCACGCCCACCAGCCATCAATACCACATAGCACAGTGCCGGGCGTGGTGGCTCACGCGTTTAATGCCAACACTCAGGAGGCAGAGACAGGAGGATTGCTGAGTTCCAGGTTTGCCTGGGCTACACAGTGAGCTCAGGGCCAGGCTGAACTACAAAGCAAGATCCTGTCTCAAAAAAAAATTAATTCATTTCCTTTAGCTGGTACTATTATGAGTGATTTTAATGTTCTTCATAGCTGTTTTTTTTTCTTCTGGTTATAAAAACAATACATTTCATCATAGAATCCTTGGAAAATAAAAAAAACGAATAAAGAAAAATATTGGCTTATTATCTCACAGACAGTGTTTCATCTTCTTTCTTAGCCATTCATCCAAAAAATATTTAATGACTTATTTATCAGGCACTGTGCCCTAGGGGCTGGTACTAAAATGTGCTCAAGACATAATTACTACCCTGAAAGAGTTTCCAAGCCAGTGTGGGAGACAGCCAGCTAAACAGGCTATTCCTACGCAGAATAAAAGTCTCTTGCACAACATTATGGTAGTACCATCAGCTGTTACTGATGGGTTACTCAATGACGAATCCGTCCTGCGGAATGTGAAAGCTGGATGCTAAATATTATCTAGCTAGCTTGGGAGAGGGGGTTGGATTGGAGGAAGTGGAAAGTTGCTAAAGAAGCATTAAAGTCAGAAGAGAGTAGGCATGTTTGAGAGACTGAAAGAGGTGCAGAGTGGGTCAGTGTAGAGTGTGGGCATAAGACTGGAGGAGGGGAATCTTCAGAGCTGTATATGATATACAGGTACAAATCCTCAATGTTGAATGTGATCGTGATGTGTAACTAAAATGTACCAAAAATTCAATAAAGAGAAAGAACAAAAGAATAATGAAAGATAAGCCTGGAAAGATGAATAAGTGCTGGATCACAAAACTTGTTAAGGAGTTCAGGTTATGCTGAGAGCAATGGAACAAAATTGTAGGCAGGAAGACCAGTTATAAGGCTACTGCATCGGTGACACGCCATCTAGAGGTCACGGCAATTAAAGCAGAGAAAAATACACACCTTCCAGATCATCTTAGGAATTAAAATCAAAACACTGGTGATGAGTTACATAGGGAGAGAGTGAAGAACAGAAAGCAAAACAAGAAATGGATAATTTTGAGAGAGAGAAGTAGAAAGCCACTTGGTTATTCAAGTGTGGAGCTCAGGAGAAAATGCTGGGCTGGAGACCCAGAATTCATAAGCATATACATGGTCATCAGCCAAGTAATGGATACATTCTACGGTGAATAAGTCGATTTATGTAATGGTCCAAGGAAAACGTTGCACAGTTTTGGAAGATACTGTCTTAAGGATATTTCTCATGGCAGAAAAGAGAAAGGAGTGTATAAAAAGTTTGAAAGAAACATGAAAGTTTTATTTTTCACTTGATTTCTTTCTTTTTTTTTTTCGTGTATATGAGGTGCTGAAGATCAAATGCAAGAATCTGTGCACGCTAGGCAGGTACTCTGCCACTGAGCTGCACCTCAGCCCTGCTTTAGCTTTAAAATGTAAATACAGTAAAATTGAGAGTTCTCTTGTGCAGACAGCTGTGAGTTTTTACACATACACAGTCTTACAACTCATCAAAGAGTCTCCGCTCGGTCCCAAGGCTGATAACCACCAATGTGAATTTTCCCCTGTATTTTTGCCTTTTCCAAAATGTCATAAAAGTGGAATGGCACAAAATGTAGCCATTATTATTTTTTTACCAATAAATGTGTATGAGGGTTTCAATTTTCTGCAGTTTTGTTAATGCTTGATATCATCTGAATGGTTTTTTTTAATTACCCATTCTAGAATGGATAGGATGGAATCATTTTACTGTTTTAATTTTTTTTTTTTTTTGAGACAGGGTCTCGCTTTGTAGTTCAGGCTGGCCCTGAGCTCACTATGTAGCCCAGGCAAGCCTGGAACTCAGCAATCCTCCTGCCTCTGCCTCCCGAGTGCTGGGATGACACTCCTGGCGCCACCACTCCTGGCATTGTGGTATGTGGTACTGATTGCTGGTGGGCGTGAGTCACCATGCCCGGCATTGTATGTGGTTACCAGGAATTGAACCAGGGACCTTGCTCTTGCTATGCAGGTGCTGAAACCACTGAGCTAAATCTCTGGCCCTGTTTTAATTTGTATTTTGATACTAGTTAAAGATGGTGATCAGTTTTTCTTGAGATTTTGTTATTTATAAATCTTTATAAAGTGGGCAAACTGTCAGTTTTTTATAACGTTGGGGCTTTTCTCTTAATTTTGAACTTTCAGCATGTTTAACACACTATGGCAGTAAGTCCCTCACCAGATATGTCTCTCGCAAATACTTTTTCCCAGTCAGTAGCTTATTTTTTTAAAATTTCTTTAACAATGTTCTTTGCAGATCGATTGTTTTTAATTTTGTGGGAGTATAATTGAAAATATTTTTCTTTCGTGTCTTTAGTGTTACATCTAAGAACCCTATGTCAAGATGATGAGTTATTTCCTAAGTTTTTAAAAATAGTTATGCATTTAAGTATGACCCATTTGGAATTAAATTTGTATTTGGTGTGAGAATGTCCAGTTTCTCTCACATAATTTGTTGAAATGACTTTTCTCCACTGAATTGACTTTATACTTTTGTGTAGAAAGTCAGTTGACCATCTTTTTGTGGGTCTATTTCTATATTTTAATATTTCAATTCTGTTTCTTTTTTATGTTTAAATTCTGTTCAGTTTGTGGGTCTATCCTTATACCAACAGCATACTGTCTTGACTTCTAGAGCTTTAATATATCTTAAAATTGTATAGTTTGAGTCTTCTGGTAATATTTTTCTGCTTTTGAATGGTCTTGGCTAACCACACACGTATCAGAATTACATTGTCTATATCTACAAAAATTCTTGCTGGAATTTCAATTGGGACTGAATTAAATCTTCACATCAATTTGGAGATAATTGAAACCTTTTAGTTTGTGGGTAGGGACTCATCATGTCAAGGATGCTCTTGAAATCCTGGGTACAAGCAATTCTGCTTCAGTCTCCCAAGTACCTGAGACATTTCAGATGTGAGAATTGGTAACTACATTGTTTCTTCAGATCCATGAACACGGTACCTTTCCTTTTATTTAAGTCTTCTTTGATCCCTTTCCTCAGCGTTTGATAGATTTCGGCATGAAATTCCTATATTTGATTTGTTATATTTATACCAAGTCATTTAATTTTTGGAATTATTGGAAATGGTATTAAGTATGTAATTTAGATTGAAACATGCAAATCTGTATAGTACAGAAATGTAACCTATGTTTCTGTGACGTGAAATTGCTAAACTCACTTGTGAATTTTTATAGGTTCTGTGGACTTTTACATACACAATCATATCATCTGCAAATAAGGATAGCTTCATTTTTTCCTTTACAGTTGGAATCCCTTTGATGTCTTCTTCTAGCCTTGTTGCATGTTAGGACTTTCAATACAATTGGTATCAGAGTGATAAGAAGGAAATGTGTTCACTGGAGTAAAGAACTACCAATAAGCAGATAAGTAGTGAAGATGTTACCTGGTCAGCCGAGGCTAGAGATGAGAAAATGGGAATCCCAGTTATGTTATTTGCAACAATCAATAGTTATAATTCTATTTTGTCATTTTTGTGGTACTTCTTAGCACCTTGGATCTAGGAGTAGAGACAGCAGAGAGACTGAATCTGAAATTTGGGTTTTTACTGGCTATGGTAATGAAGTTACCTAAGAATATTGGCAAAAAAGAAGCTGAAGTATCCAGGCTGAAGTAGTAATGACTCTATGGGCCAGTGGAATGGAGCGGAATACACAGAAACAACCCATGTACCTCCAATCACTGGATTTTGGACAAAGGGGCCAAAAACATACAGGGGAAAAGATAACCTTTTTAACCAATGATGCAGGAAAAACTTGTTATCTACATGCAGAAGACTGAAACTAGATCCATATTTCTCACCTAAAGTGAAATAAAATAAAAATGGTTCAAAGACCTAAATGATAAAAACTGAAACTTTAAAAGTGCTAGAAGACCGCACAGGGTTAACACGAGCCTAAGTGTTAAGGACACCATTTTACCAGCAATGTGATGAGAGTTCCCATTTCTCCACCTCCTCAGGAGCATTGTTCATTGCCTTTGGATTGTAGCCATCCCGGCGGACAGGAAGTGGTATCCCACTGTGCTTCTGATTTGCATTTCGCCAAGTTGTAAACCCTTCTGTGTTTTTAGTGGTCAATTGTATGTCTTCTCTGGCAAAATGTCTGTTCATGTTCTCTGCCCACTTAAAAAAACTGAGTTATTTTTCCTTTTATTACTGAATCATACAGGTTCTTCTTATGGTTTATGTACAGGTATCTTAGCAGATATTGGCTACTGACAAATACTTTCTCCCCAAAGCCTACATATTTTATATGTGAAATATCCAAAACAGGTAGATCTAGAGTGATTGAAAGTGTGACGATCGCCAAGGAATGGGGGATGGAAAGACTAGGGACATACTGCTCACGTGTATGAAGTTTCCATTTTAGGTAATGAAAATATTCTAAAATTAATTTTAGTGTTGATTCCACAGATCTGTGAATATAATAAAAATTACTGAAATGAAAGTGGTCAAATTATATAGTAGGTTAATTGTATGTCAATAAAACTGACAAAAGTACACTTTTTTTTTTTGAGACAGGGTCTCACTTTGTAGTTCAGACTATGTAGCCCAGGCAAGCCTCGAACTCAGGAATCCTCTTGCCTCTGCCTCCTGAGTGCTGGGATTACAGGCATGAGCCACCATGCCTGGCAAAATAGTATTTTTAAATTAAGGGCTCAGATATACTTAGTGGTATGGTGTTTACTTTGCATGTGTTAGGCCCTGAGTGCCATCTTCAAACACAAAAGAATGGAATTAAACTGCATTTGTACAGTTTTTTCATATAACTTTGTACACTACTAAATATCAAAATGTTTTTAACGAATACACAAGAATTGATCATAATGATACAGCAATTTATTTCACCATTCTTCTATTGCTAGACATTTAAGTTTGAATTTTCTGTCATGATAATTTTTTTTTTTTGAGACAGGGTCTTGCTTGGCAGCTTAGGCTGGCCCTGAGCTCACTATGGAGCCCAGACAAGCCTTGAACTCAGCAATCCTTCTGCCTCTGCCTCCCGAGTGCTGAGATTACAGGTGTGAGTCACCAAACCTGGCATTTGTGGTATGTGCTACAGATTGCTGGTGGGCGTGAGTCACCACATCCAGTACTGTTGTATGTGCTTACCGGGATTGAACCAGGGACCTTGAGTTGGCTAGGACAGGCACTGGAACCACTGAGCTAAATCTCTGGCCTGGGTAATAAATTTTATAATAAATAGTTGTATAGATCTTTGATTGTTTTAGTATAATACATTGTTAAAATGGAGTTAGTTGACAGATAAAAGTGTATGAACATTTCAAGGCTTTTATAGGTCACTACATTGTTCTCAAAAAATGAGCTATGATGGAGTGTAATTGTGATGTGTATATATAATGTATCAATAAAATGTACCAATAAAAATAATTTTAAAATGAGCTATGAATTTAAACTGTATATCAGCAGTATATAAGAACACATGTTTCAATACATTCTCCAAAAGTAGGTATTGTTCAAAAATTCAGCAAGAAAGTTATTTAGCTCAGTGGTTCTGGCGCCTGCCTCGCAAGTGCAAGGTCCTGAGTTGGATCCCGGTAACCACATACAATGCTAGGCATGGTGATACACACCCACCAGCAATCAGTACCAGGCGTGGTGGCTCACGCCTGTAATCCCAGCACTTGGGAGGCAGAGACAGGAGGATTGCTGAGCGCGAGGCCAGGCATGGTGGCTCACGCCTGTAATCCTAGCACTTGGGAGGCAGAGACAGAAGGATTGCTGAGCGCGAGGCTGTCCTGGGCTACATAGTGAGCTCAGGGCCAGCCTGAACTACAAAGCGAGACCCTGCCTCAAAAAAAAAAAAAAAAAAAAAAAAGAGGTATTGTAACGGCAAAACTTGACTGATTTAATAGATAAAATAGGGTATTTAGTCCTTTTTAATTTATATTTCTTTATGGTAAAGTTGAATGTTTTCATATTTGTTTTTATTTAATGGATTATCTTTTTATATCTTTGGCCACTTTTCTAACTGGTATTTTGCTTTCGCTTACTAACTGGCAAATGCTTTCTAAATTAAGGATGCAAAGTTTCCTGAGTGGTGTATTTTGCCATTTGGCTTTTCTCCAAGTTTGTCTTTCCATTTTGAAAAGTATATCATCAAGAATTGCCTTATTATTTTTGTAAAAATTACAGCAATCATTTCTTTTTACATAAAAAATGAAAAGTGTTGGCATTTGTTCATAATTTGTAAACATAGTATTTTTTTATGCTTCATCCTTTAAAATGAATACTTTTCAAAAGAAAAGTAAAGGAAACTATGTATAAACATCTAATTTGGGCATGTGTAATTTTTTCAACTATTTTATTAATAATTATGCAATTTTTTTCCATTTTGGAGATTTTACAACTATCATGCTAGCATTAACAATCATTGAAAATATTCATTTCTGATCAGTTAACATTTTTTCTTCTCCCCTTCTTTCTTCTTGTGTTCCCAAACATTCTTCTATTATTATCAGACCATTACTTTGCTATTCCTACAAAATGAATCAGTTGATAGAATTATTTGGATAGAGTCCTGTGGAAAAGGGATTACTTAAAGGCAGTTTTGCTTATTTAGAGAAATATATAAAATACATTCCATGGTTCAAAATTCACACAAGGTACTCTGAAAAAAAAAGTGTTACACAGTCATTTAAGTTTAGGAAATAACTTATTCCACTTTTGGGGATTCACAGTGTTTCTTATCATATTAACAGTCCTGACAAATACTCTGAGAGAGACAAGGCTGTATGATCTGCACAGTAGGAAGGATCCAACAGTCAAAAATATTTTCAGTACAACCTCCTCTTCATGAGTCACAGAACTCAATCGCATATTAAAAGGCCTGAGAATTCCTACACTAAACTGAACACTCAAATTTTGTTTATAGAGAGTTTCCTGCATTTGTTCACCAGATAACTGTTTCCTTTAACATCTGTTAATGTGTCAAAATACAAGTGTGTCAATAGAATGCCCTTAGCAAGATGTTAAGGCAAGAAAATGAGAGGAACACAACAGATTACTGGAATCTAGGTAGCATTGCATACAAATTTTCTTACCTAAATATCAACTATTTCATGAAGACTTTGGATAAGAAAACAGATTTAGGGCTGGGGATTTAGCTCAGTGGTTCTGGCATCTGCCTTGCAAGGGCAAGGTCCTGAGTTAGATTCAGATGTGGTGACTCATGGCTACCAGCAATCAGTGCCACACACCACAGTGCTGGGCGTGGTGGCTCACGCCTGTCATCCCAGCACTCGGGAGGCAGAGGCAGGAGGATTGCTGAGTTCGAGGCTTGCCTGTGTTCCACGGTGAGCTCAGGGCCAGCCTGAACTACAAAGTGAAACCCTGTCTCAAAAAAAAAAATGATTTAATTCTTTATTTTTAATCTTTGTTTATAAGTGAAGAAACAGTAAGTTTAAATATAGTAGAAATAGCATGATTTGAATTTACACAATCCTAGGTTACAATCCTGGGTTAGCCACCTACTAGCTATGGAATCTCAGGTGGGTAGTTTAACACCTCTCTGCACTTAGTTTTCCTCACGAGTGAAGTGGGAATAATAATGTTCTCTTCACAGACTTGATGTGAAGGCTAAATGATAGGACATAACCCAGGTACACAGCAAAGGGGCTGGCATACAACATGAGGTCTTCTATATAGTGATGTTTCTATATGCCAGAAGTTCTGTAAGGTAAAGAACTGAAGCGGATGATGGAAGAAGTCACAATCAGATTGAGAGGCTTCTGAATTATTGCTATCCTTTTCCACCAGAAAAGAACTGGAAGTCTTACTAGATCAGGTCTTTGAGCTCCATGATCTTCCTATAACTAAAAATCTTTTAATACTGATTACACTGAATTTATTTACCTGTGAGTAAGAGAAGGCTGTTTAGTATTTTACTAGGCCAAAGAAAATCCCATGTATAAAGCTGCCTACCATGGATCACAAATTATTAGTGTTTTAGTGCGGGTGGAATGTAGGAAGGTGCTTTTTGTTTGTTAAAGGGTAAGAGTAGGTTATTAATTGACATAATGAAGACATGGTAAAAGAACCTATCTGTAACCTACATCATTTTAGAGACCTGGAATGCACCAACATAAGGTTTATAACTCACTGTGGGAAAGTGAATTACCCAAATAGAATGTCTGGCTATTTCTGTATTTCCTAGCATCTTAGCACAAGCGATATAAGGGTGAGTTTGTGAGGAATAAAGGCATCTGTTCAGTACAGCGCACAGGAAAATTATGTACAGAACTTCTACATATATGCACAATGACAAAGAATATGACATCTTGATGCTCAGAATGAGAATTTACTCGTTTTCTAGTTCTCCTCCTAAGGTAGAACTTAACAGTCTAGGTAGCACTGAGCATGTCTCCTTCAGATTACTGACCTGTCCATGAGATGGAGGACATGAGAAAGCTGCTATGTTTCTGTTTCCAGAGCAAGAGATGACAAGCCTTCTGGGTAATCTGTAAGGTTGAAAAATAAAGATGATTAGCACAGTTTGAGTATTTCCTTCAAAGATTCATATGCTGGAAGCTTGGTCCTTATTGTGGTAGTGCTGAGGTGGCGGAACCACTAAGAGGTGGGGTCTAGTGGACGTCAACTAGGTCACCAGGGTGCCACCCTCTCAGAAGGGAATGTAGTTGTCTTGGGGTCTTGCTTAGTTCTTACAAGAGCAGGCTGTTTCAAAGCAAGGCCACCCACATGTTCAGTCCCTTTTGCAGGTGCTATTTTCCTCTTTGTTTTCTCATCATGTTCTGATACAGCCAGAAATTCACCATTACACCGGCACCATGCAGTCTGAACCCTGCAGCCAATCTGAACAGTGAGCCAAATAAACCTTTACTTCATAAAGTACTCAGCCTCACGTATTTTACTATTGCAACAAAAAGAAGACAGTGATCAAGTATTCTTGTGTATATATGTGACATTCATTCAGTGAAACTTTCTTCTTTGTCCAGTCCCCGGAGGTAACAAATATCTCCACATCTCTAAAGACTAGGGGGCTACATGGGGCACTTGTAAAACAATCCCAACATTCATTTTCTAAGAGCAATCAGCCTGCTATACTGTGAACTAAGATTATTTTATTTACCAGAATGATCTATCTATAACACTGGCTGGGATTTGATTTAAATGGCTGTGGTGACAGCTTGACATCATTTAAATTTAATGGACTATTTTGAGTCTGCTGCTCATAAATTACCCTGTCTTGCTGTTATTCCACTGAATGCAACTGAGATAGCCATTAAAATAATTTAGGTGTTGTTTTCTTTTTAAATGAGATATCTAGAGAATCAGTCTTTGGGATTAACAAGTAACGTCATTTATGATGAAAAATGTTTTTGTTTCTGACCGATTGCTTTTGGAAGAGTAAAATATACTCTGAGTCATCTGGCCTAGTGTACAGATAATCACTGTTTTCATACTTACTGAATGATGTGTATTTGGCACTTTGAGATAAAAAAGGTGACAGTAGTCACTCCTACAGTTTCTATCTAGTACATTTTCTTCTCTGAAATGGATTTTTCGTTCAGAGGGTCCTCAACTCTAGGGAGATTTACCTTTGCCACGACAAGCCAGCAAGTTCTCACGCCACTGGGTTAAGCAGGCAGATTTCAGACAAAGCTGCTTTCTTCCAGGTAGTGGAAAAGTTCAAGTGGTTTTGAGAATGTTTATCTTTGGAATCATGATTGCATGGTAGGCACAACAGTCTGTCTTATCTGGAATCCAGCTATCTTGGTCACTTTCCTTGTTTCTCAGACAAAATACCTGACATCCACAATTTAATAGGAGAGAGATTTATTTTGGTTCACAGTTGTAGAAGTTTGAGTCCATGCTTGGCAGGCTGAAACACAGAAATGGCTTTTCTGGGTGCAAGAAAGCTACTCCTGGCCTGGCAGCCAGGAAGCAGAGAGAAAACCGGAGCAGGAAGGAAGATATTTTTCCAAATCATGTCCTCAGTGACTTGTGTCTTTCAATCAGACGCCCCCCAACAGCAAGTCACCTATATTGCTCCCATAATTCAATCGCCTTTCAAAAGCTCTGCTTATGTCTTCACGAGGAATTTGGGAACATTGTCTATCTCAACCACATTTGCCAGTAGTGGCCAGGCCTTCAGAGGGATAATAGACGATAATGTGTGTTAGTCAAACACATGAAAAAAGAGCCAACAAGTGCTTCAATATACATCTTACCTTGCCTATTCAACACTTCTACCATGAAGCCAACTGACAGAGGGAAAAAGAGTTCTGGAAATGCAATTAAGTTCATTGTTCTGCTGCTTCTCAGAAGTGCTGCTAATTCTTTTGATGCTTCTTCCTTGCTGAAGGCTGGCTGTCTCAAAAATTTTAGGTGTGGTTTAACAATGAACTTTTCCGGAAATTCATTTGTATTATTCCGCCAAGTGTGTTCTTTGTCATTGTTGTTTGTTTTACTTTTTTCCACTGCAATTCACTCTTGCATTTGGTACAGAACATTGCCACCAGGCAGTGACTTGAATAAAATTATGCGCTTGCGGACATTGACTCCTGAGCTGAAAATCTTGATTATCAATTTCCTTCATGATTTTACTCCCTATGGTGAGTTTAAGCTAAAGCTGCCTAGGTAGGTTCGTGTAGGGAAGTCTGAATTGAAAAAATGTATATACCTCAAAAATTGAACATTGCAGAATAGAAAACAAATGTAGTATCTGTGAAGTCAGTTCACCTTCTACCATTTGCACTAATCCTGCTGCCCCCATCCAACATACTTTTGCTGCCTATGCAGTAGTGAGTTCATCATTATTCAATAGATGTCTTCTTGAATGAAGAATGATGTCACTTTAATGTTAACGTCTGCTGGTCCATCTGTGGTTTGCTACCTGTCTTGTCTTAGATATCTTCCTTTTCTTTAAAATTCTAGATTTCCACATAAAACCCTGATCCTAAGTGAAGTGACTGTGGAACACACATCTTTCTATCCACTGGTTCTCAAAGATTGGGAAGAGTAGGGGAAAGCAGGGGTAAGGCCAAGGACAGACACAATGTGCAGCGTGGAAGAATTCAGGTCGAGCTGTGACTGCTGCTTACTATTCCTCTCCCTACAGCCTCAGCTTTTTCATACGTAGAATGGGGCAATGTTCCCTCATTCACAGGACACTTGCCTAAGTCTTCTCCTCTGAACTATGAATGTTTTTTATGCTCTATTCTTGATTTTCTGTCTCTTTCAACATATATTCCCATGTCCCCACAAATCCGTGTCAACACTCACAATATGACTCCATATTTCACATTTTATCTCCTTTCTCTTGTTTGTTCCTTCCCTTGATTATCCCCTTCACCTTTTATGGGTTTAACTGCCATCACTATACAAATGACCCCAGATTTCTCTAGTTAATAGGACTATTTCCAGTTATTAAAAATGTCTCTTGCCTGATTCTTTTCCAGTTCCAAATTTTCTCCATTCATGAAGCCAGAAGGACACATATACAAAGTTTTGTTTCTCTTTCTAGCTCTTTTCTTTCCAAATTCCAGGTCATCAAGACCCTAAATAGCTATTTCCTATTATACCAGGTCTACAAAGCTTTTGATTATCTGCCCATATCTTATCTCTCTTACCTATCCCAAATCCACAATGCTTACTCTGCTTCAAAATATTTCTTTCCGGGGGCCGGAGGGTTAGCTCAGTGGTTCCGGCGCCTGCCGCGCAAGGACCTGAGTTCGATCCTCGGTAACCACATATAACGCTGGGCTTGGAGACACGCCCACCAACAATCAACGCCACATACCACAATGCCGGACGTGGTGGCTCACGCCTGTCATCCCAACACTCGGGAGGCAGAGGCAGGAGGATTGCTGAGTTCGCGGTGGCTTGCCTGGGCACCATAGTGAGCTCAGGGCCAGCCTGAACTACAAAGCGAGACCCTGTCTCAAAAAAAAAAAAAAAATTTCTTTCCTCCCAGCCTCTATCCTGAAGTTATTTGTCCTACGAACATCTAACTTAAGTCCTGCCTCTTCTTCATGTATGTAATATATCGCACTTTCTCTCTTAAATGATATACTCTATATTTGAGTTTCACTAACAATACCACACATACCATATACATCACCCAATGCTTAGCACATGGTGAAGCCTTGTAATTGCCACCATTGCTTTTATGGAAATGAATACATGGTATCTCACGTGCATGAAAAACGTATGTGCATATTTTCTCATGATACTGTGAATCCCCTGAGGGCACGAACCTCCATTTACTTATCTTTATATCATTCCACAGTATCACATTTGAGGTATACAGTCAGGAAGTGCTTTCTCAGAGAATACACTGAAGGTTTGTATTACTTCAGGAACACATCCGGAGCCACAGCTTAGGGCTGGTAAAGTAGTAGAAGGAGCATCCATGATATTACTGTATGACTTAAGCTTTTCAGAACCTGAGGACATCTTATCAAGATACAATGGGAACAGTTTACTTGTAGATTTTTGTAACTATTGGTGGGAGTAGCTCCTCCCTTACCCAAAATACCTTCGATGATTTGAGGGGTGAGAGCTAGGATTTCTATTCTCAGGGAAAGGAAATGACAAGTGCAAGAGTAGGTTGCCTTGGGCCGGAGGGTTAGCTCAGTGGTTCCGGCGCCTGCCTCGCAAGCGCAAGGTGCTGAGTTCGATCCCCGGAAACCACATACAATGCTGGGCGTGGAGACTCACGCCCACCAGCAATCAACACCGCATACCACAGTGCCGGACGTGGTGGCTCACGCCTGTCATCCCAGCACTCGGGAGGCAGAGACAGGAGGATTGCTGAGTTCGCAGCGGCTTGCCTGGGCACCATAGTGAGCTCAGGGCCAGCCTGAACTACAAAGCGAGACCCTGTCTCAAAATAAAAAAAATTAAAAAAAAAAGAGTAGGTTGCCTTATAGGCTGGTGACCAAAATGCTAGATAGAAGTGTTCAGGAGGGAAAACGGTACATACATAGAGAGAATACATGAAAAAAGAAATCTGTTTCAGAATGTGGGCAGTGTATTAGTAATGCAGGTTTACAGGGACGTTTTAGTATATAATGGCATTCTTTTCAAAAAAGGAAAGGAACTATATGGTTAAAAAAAAATCAAGTAGTGGTTATTCAGGTTACTGTCTGACTCCTTAGTGTCAGGTGGGCTCATAGAACGTCATACCTTGGAGCTGAAGATAGCTGGAGATCATGGAATTGAAACTGAGGTCCAGAGAGAAGGGACTTTCCAAAAGTCACAACTTCAACCTAGTGCCAGAGTTGGGGAATGTTTCCTATGTCAAATCTCTATCCATGTTTTTCCATCCTTTTATTTCTGGTGAAAGAGGCAAAGACACTGAGATAATTTTCCTTGAAATGGAACTTAAAAAGATAAACTGAAAAAGAAATAGCTACAAAGGAAAGATTTAGAAATTAAAGTTTTGGACTTCGGAGCTAGCATCTGTCACTTAGCTGTGTAACTGTGTTTCTCGGAGTTTGAGGTCCCTCGTGTACAAAATGGGGTGATTTAATATTTATAGCTCCCAAAATGATTACAATTATAAATTGTGGCAAAGCCTGTAAATCATCCAGAACACAACAGACATTCAACAAATGTTTGTTGTACCCTTCCTATCAATCTAATAACTACTTTCCACATGGAACTTTATTTTACTGGGATTTCAGGGACACTGAAATGAAGATGAAGTCTCTGACTTCTGTGATTTCTCATCTAGTCCCGTACTACCCAAACTCTTCACTGAAGCCAGGCTATTTTCTTTTTGTCTCCTTGACTTAAACTTGGGTCCTGTGAGTTACAATCAGTAAGTTGCTTTAAAGTATTTCTGCCTCTTCTTTCTCTGCCACCAGTGCAGAGCCTGTCTGATCTTTAAGCACCAAATCCTACCTGGTGGGAAGCCTTTCCTGATGAGCCTATCCCACAGGGAAAAAAAAAAAAATCACCCTTTGTTTTGAATTCTGTTAGCACAAACTTTATAGTTCTACTCATCTAACTGATAACATACATACATGCCTTATCTCCCAAATTAATTCTCCTTCTTCATTTACCACCTAGGTATTTTACTGAAGAATGATAGTGCCTTCCTTATATAGGAGCAAGAGACAGTTTGGAGATTATGAAATTGAAAATGACGTGCACACAGAAGGAAATATTCAAAGAAAGACAGAAGGAATTTTTCTTAAAATCATATTTTCAAAGTAGTGTCACAGCTGGGAAATACTCGGAAGATCTTTTTGGAAAATCTACTTATTTATCTTAAATCATTGCAAATATCTAACCATATATAAGCAATCAGAAAAGCAGTTAGGAAGGTGTTACTATAGGCCAGTGTTTCTAGAATTCTTTTATGGAAAGCTGCTTCTTAACTCACTGAGACTGAGCACTTTCCCACAGAAAGGAATCACTCTTACTGTCACAAGGTGTGGAGGTAAATAAGGACAATTTGGCACACCTAAGGAAGTGTATTTTTGAGGTAGTATGCATGAATTCAACATAGGACTTTTTTTTTCAGACAAGGTCTCACTTTGCAGTGCAGGCTGGCCCTGAGCTCACTATGTAGCCCAGGCAAGCCTCGAACACAGCAATCCTCCTGCCTCTGCCTCCTGAGTGCTGGGATGACAGGCGTGAGCCACCACGCCTGGCACTGTGGTATGTGGTACTGATTGCTGGTGGGTGTGAGTCACCACGCCCAGCATTGTATGTGGTCACCGGGATTGAACTCAGGGCCTTGCGCTTGCGAGGCAGGTACCCGAACCACCGAGCTAAATGTCCGGCCCCCAACATAGAACTTTAAGTCCCGTGTCAGTGCAGAATGTTCCTCAGGAGTAACCATATACGTCTAGTTAGGCCTAAAGAATGGCTTTAGTCAATTTTCTTATCAGTGGAACAGAATACCCAATAACCACAATTTAAAGGAGGAAAGGTTTAATTTGGCTGCTGATTTGGAGTTTTCAGTCCATGGTCATCTGGCTCCAAAGCATAAATAGCATGATTGAAAGGCATGTGGCTTTACGGAAGCCAGAAGCAGAGAAATAAGAGAGGGCCGGGAAGGGAGATGTACCTCCAAGAGCACAGGCCATCCCACCCGAGGGACATACCTCTGCCCTCCAGGCACCAACTCAGTACAGCACTCATCAGTACATCTTTTACTTAATAATTAGAGCTTTCCATGTGAAATCACCCTCAAAAAACTCAAAAAGGGCCGGAGATTTAGCTCAGTGGTTCCGGCACCTGCCTCGCAAGCTCAGGGTCCTGAGTTCGATCTCTGGTGACCACATACAATGCTGGGCGTGGAGACTCATGCCTGTAATCCCAGCACTCGGGAGGCAGAGGCAGGAGGATTGCTGAGCTGGAGGCTTGCCTGGGCTACATAGTGAGCTCAGAGCCAGCCCGAACTACAAAGCGAGACCCTGTCTCAAACAAAACAAAACAAAACAAAACAAAACAAAACAAAACAAAACAAACCCACAAAAAACAAAAACACTCAAAAAGGGCTGGAGATTTAGCTCAGTGGTTCCGACACCTGCCTCGCAAGCGCAAGGTCCTCAGTTCAATCCCCGGTAACCACATACAATGCTGGGCGTGGTAACTCACGCCCACCAGCCATCAACACCACATACCACAGTGCGGGGCATGGTGGCTCACGCCTGTAGTCCCAGTACTCGGGAGGCATAGGCAGGAGGATTGCTGAGTTCAAGGCTTGCCTGGCTACATAGTGAGCTCAGAGCGAGACCCTGCCTCAAAAAAAAAAAAAAAGGCCAGAGGTTTAGCTCAGTGGTTCCAGCGCCTGCCTAGCAAGTGCAAGGTCCCTGGTTTGATCCAATACTGGGCGTGGTGACTCATGCCCACCAGCAATCATTACCACGTACCACAGTGCTGGGCATGATGGCTCATGCTTGTAATCCCAGCACTCGGGAGGCAGAAGCAGGAGGACTGCTGAGTTTGAGGCTTGCCTGGGCTACATAGTGAGCTCAGGGCCAGCCTGAACTACAAAGTGAGACCCTGTTTTAAAAAACAAACACAGTCGGAGGGTTAGCTCAGTGGTTCTGGTGCCTGCCTTACAAGCGCAAGACCCTGAGTTCGATCCCAGTAACCACATACAGTGCTGGGCATGGAGACTCATGCCCACCAGCCATCAACACCACATACCACAGTGCTGGGCATGGTGGCTCACGCCTGTAGCCCCAGCACTCTGGAGGCACAGATAGGAGGATTGCTGAGTTCAAGGCTTGCCTGGCTACATAGTGAGCTCAGAGCCAGCCTGAACTACAAAGCAAGACCCTGTTTCAAAAAAACAACAAGAAAAAAAAAACCAAAAAACAAAAAAAAGCTCAAAAAACACATGACATTTTAGGGGACATCTAGATTGAAACCATAACAAGAACTAAGTGATAAAATAACTTTTTATTGAAACAAGGATCAGTGGCTGTTTCTGACTGGGAGATGATTGTACAGGATATTACCCAGAAAGGCTTCTTCCAAACCATAAAGTTTTTGACGGGGAAGGCCTCTTATCTCTGAATGTGAGGTTGTGCATATATGATGCTACTTGGAGAGTCTGAATTCCATTGAAGACAGGGGCTCTAACCAATTTTCTCAGAAGACCCACGGATTAGAGGAATCTCTGCCACAAGAGAAGTTTGCTTTTCATCGTGTTCCAAGAACAACACATTTCTCACATCCTGCTGCCCACAAACCTCCAGGAGTTCCTCATCGCCTACACAATACAGGTAGGCTTGCGTCTAAAGTCCCACCTTATTTGATACCGATTTAGCTGCTGGATCAGACTAACAATCTCTTAATGAGTAACATATTCTGTAGTGCAATCTCTGCCGTGTGATAGGTGTGCTCGTCACTGGATGGATTATAAGAGACAGAAATGAGGCTCATCTTCTGCTGCCTCCTGTCTGCTCTGTGACCCTTGTCTGTCACGCCACGCTGCCTTGCGGCCAGCCAGTTATGGACTGAATCCCCTGCAAACTGTGAACCAAAATAAACCTTTCCTCCTTTAATTGTGAGTGTTGACTATTTTGTCTCAGGGATGAGAATGAGTAACTAAGTAGGAAGTTAAGTAAGCCTAATGGGTAGAGGCTATGTAACTACAATTGAAAAATGCTAACCTTGCCACATATATCAAGCCAAAACTAAGTTCAGTTCCTGCCAAATAACCACAAAATGGATATTGTTGGTTACCTTGTTTTGAAGACTTCACCCTGGTATACTCAGAATTTCCCAAAGAAAAGGTGTTCTAGAGTTTACAGGGAACTTCTTAGTTTCTTCTATATTCTAGGGCAAACATGTAGCGGTGTGCCTTTCAATGATTCCCTTGCCTTGACCCACAATTTGAAGCTTACACTTAAATTTTTTTTTCTACCCATATCCCTACCACTTCCAACCCCCACCCCTTTTATACATGTTATTTTTTTCTCTCTAAATCATATTTATTCTTTCCCCTCATTATGTTCCCCCACCACATTCCCTTTGAATATTTCCTATTTTACAAAATCTATCATACATTCTAGAACTCATACCAGGTTCTCATACCAGAGAAAAGATTTGGTATTTACAAATCTGTGATCTATTCATTTCACTTGTTAGTGTGCCCTCAAGGTGTATCCATTTGCATATAAATGAATGAAACTTGTAATTCTTTATGGCAGAGTAATACTCCATTAAAATAAAAACATCACATGTTCTTTATCCAGTCTCCAGTTGATGGGCATTTGGGTTGTTTCCAAGATTGGGTTATCACAAACTGAGGTGCTATGAACATGGGTGTACATATGACTTTACAGTATGAATCTTTTAATCCCTTTGGGCATATTCCTAGCAGGGGAACAGCAGGGTCAAATGGTACCTCTAATCCTAGTTTTCTGAGGAATCGCCACACTGATCTCCACAATGGTTGTACAAGTCTACAGTCCCACCAACAGTGGACAAGGGTTCCTTTCTCCCCACAGCCTAGCCAGCATATATTGCTCGTTGATTATGCAATAGCGGCCAATCTTTGTGGAGTGAGATGGAATCTCAGTGTTGTTTTCATTTGCATCTCTTGAATGACCAGTGATGTTGAACATTTCTTCATATGCTTCTTGGCTGCTTTGACTTCTGCCTCTAAGAAGTGTCTCTTCATTTCAGATGCCCATTATTGAATTGAGTCTTTAAACTTGGGGGGACTGATTTGTTTAAGTTCTTTATATATTGTAGATAGTAGCCCTTTGTCTAACAAACAGCTAGTAAAGACTTTCCCATGTTGTTGGTTGTTTTTTAGTGGTGCCAGTGTAGCTGGATACAAGGTCAAAGCTCAAAAATCAACAGCCTTTGTCTGCACAAACAACAGACTCACTGAAAGAGAAATAGGGGAGTCAGTCCCTTTCACAATAGCACCCAGAAAAATGAAATATTTTGGAAGCAATCTAACAAAGGAAGTGAAAGACCTCTACTCTGAAAACTACAGGACTCTGAAAAAGGAGATAGAAGAGGATATCAGAAAATGGAAAGCTGTCCCTTGTTCCTGGGCAGGGAGAACCAACATCATCAAAATGGCTATACTCTCACACCTACCATACAGATTCAATGCAATTCCAATTGAAATCCTAACAACATACTTCATAGAGCTACAGAAAATAATCCAAAAATTCATCTGGAACCACAAGAAACCTAGAATAGCAAAAGCCATTCTAAGCAACCATGACATGGCAGCGGGTATTACGATCCCAATTTAAAACTATAGTAAAAAGCCACTGTGATAAAAACTGCAAGGTACTGGCAAAGTAACAGACCCGAGGACCAGTGGAATAGATTAGAAGATCCAGAAACAACTCCAGATACACTAAGCCACCTCATCTTTGACAAAGGAGCCAAACATCCTCAATGGAGGAAAGACAGCCTCTTTAACAAATGGTGCTGGAAAAACTGGGCTTTAACCTGCCAAAAGCTAAAGCTATACTTATCACTTTCACTGTGTACAAAAGTAAATTCACAATGGATTCGAGACTTAAACATTAAAACAGAAACAATAAGCCTGCTGGAAAACAGGTTAGGTAAAACTCTTGGAGACATTGGCTTAGGTAGAGACTTTATGAATAAAACCTGTATAGCACAAGAACTAGCAGAAAGAATCAACAAATGGGATCTCATCCTCTTAAAAAGCTTCTGCACAGCAAAAGACTTTAAAATTTTTATGACTATCATTCATATCATGCATGCTTTCTTATAGTTGTAATAAGTCCACACATAAGAGAGCAATCTTATGGGGAAAATGTTATGGAACGATGTTGTCTAGCCAATGATTCATATAGTTACATAGTTCAATTTATGATTCCCTGTGGGAGAACTCAAACATGAGGACTTCAGGTCACTTTAACTTGCTTATTGGAGTCAATGTGAAAGTAAATCTCTTAGCCTCCTTAATAAGATATTAGAGTATATTTTCCCAAAAAAGTGGGCTGTGTTCCTATTTATCCTAAAGTATTTCTGAACAGTAACATCTAAAGTAAGCTAATATTATTATAACTTGGTTCACGAACTTAATTCATTCCACAGTTCTGGGGAAGATGACCACTGTTGTGTTCATGTTTGGAAGACCGTCATGCTCATGTTTATCACCTATTGGGGAGTTTGTGAATGGATGCAAAATTTTCCCAAACACTTCAGTTCATGAGCTTAATTGTTAACAAGCAGAAGTGTTTGTGAACCAAGGTATTACTTCTGTGGATATGTGCATTCCTATGTACACTTCAGCATTCATTCAGATACAGAAATAACCAAAGTGATTATGGATGAAGAAATGAATGGAGAAATTACGAGATACAAACAGACAGACACAAACAAACAAACATACACACGCACTCAATTATACTCAGATATCCAGTGCTCAAATATCCTTTTGCACACTTTCACAGCTGACTCTTTGAGTGGCCACTATAAATCCTTATATATTTATATGTGTTATATTAAATCTGTTTTTCTGGCAAGTTCTAACTGATACAGACAGTTTCGTACGATGAATAAATCTAAAAATTTAAAGTGCAGCATATGCACTAAATTTAACTGTATTGTGTACTAGAAATTTTTCTGAGGGTCTAGATTTTAGGTGCTCTTACCACTGAAAAAGGAAAGTATGAGATGATTTATACGTTAAGTTGCTTATGTGTGGTAATCATTTCATTATGTATATCAAAACATCATTTTTAGACCTGAAATTTTTACCACAAAATAAATAATAAATGAAAAACAATAGAAAATAGAAAAAAATTCCTCTGCGCAATAGTTTGTATCTTAAATGTCCCATAAAGGCCCACGTGTTAAAGGCTTGGTCCCCAAAGTAGGGCTATTGAGATGCAGTGGAACTCTTAAGAGGTGGGGTCTGGTAGAGGAGCATTAGGTCAGGAAATGGCAGGCCGTTCAGGAGGACAGTGAGGATAGTCTCAGTCTTCTGCTCGCTGGCCATGAGGTGGACAGTTCTACTCCGTTATATAGCCCTGCTATGATATAAGGGCCTCCCATAGGTTCAAAGCAAGGCGCCAGCTGATCAAAGACGGGAACCTCCAGGACTGTGAGCCAAAAGCAAACTTTTTTCTTTCTAAGTTTATTACCTAAGATATTTTGTGACAATGACAGGAAACGGATACATAAATGGGAAAAGACATTGCTCTGCTGCTGCGATCTTTGTCAGTGTCTCAGTTAAATACATCGTCTAAGGAATACTGAGTGGGGCTGCTTCCTCGAGATTTCCAGTAATACTATACCTCAGATGAGCATTCATGACCAGAGGGGTCAGCAACTAATTTGATAAAGGTTACTGTTGGAAAATGACGCAGGCTGTGTTACCTATTGAAACAATGAGAGGTCAGACTATTCACAAGACCACTAGAGTCATATGGGTAAAAATACTGAGCAATCAGTTCCACAAGTTAATATTAAAGAATGAGAATTACTCTAAACCACCATCCCTGCTGAGAAGGCTGAGGGAGTTCTTTATGGCTTTCATGTATAGGTAGGCTTTTAATCACAAAAATTTGCATTTAAGAATTTCCTTGACAATCATAACCACTTTATTATTCATGACAGTTGCAATAGCCAAGGGTTTAGATGCCACTCATCCAATTGGAAGGAAACATCCCAATTTGGAATAACCGGAAAGACATAATTTTATATAAGATACAGGAAAATTTATAATGAGCAATAACAGTAGTAAAAGACATTTCTCAATCACTTCTTCAAAAAGCTAAAATGTAATCTCAAATTACTCAAAAGTCTTTTTAAAAGATGCTCATTAAATCTCCACAAAAAACTACATATCTCTGTACCCTTGATTTGGGGAATTTTCTGCTAATGAAACACTTTATTTGTAAAAGTCACATCAGAGATGACTACTTAGTCACTTGGATTCGTAAACACATTTCTTCACCTCATACTTTCTTGTATAAAATAAAGAAAAGATTTCAAAGAAGATGAAGACTTTGTATAGTTCCTGACTGTGGCACTACATTTGTACTTAACAGGTCTTTGTTACCCTGTTTTACCATTTTATGCATATTTTACAATGCTTTATATGAGGAAGTGAGCAAGAATATAATTTATGGAAACTGAATATTATACTTTGACTTAGGAATTAAGCCACAAAATCATTTCCAAAATAAATAAAGTTCAACTCACGTAATTTTAACTTACACTACCTTTCTCTGAAATTTAAGTTGTAAGAAGTCACAGACTATTTGAACATGGCCAGTTATACACAGAAAACAGAGCAACTGAGAATAACACAGACAAATAGTGTAGCCTGAGAACTCACGAACTTAAAAAAGATCACCTATATCAGATGGCATACTGGTTTTGCTAACGATAAAGGCAGTTTATAGCCTATGATTTTATGATTTCTGGAAGGAGCACTTGAATGCTCCACATAATAAGATGGTACCAACTCACAGCACCATGTGTCATCAGTATTTGTCTAAGGGAGAGACAAAACATTGTGTTATGGCTTGTATCTAGATGTTCTCCCAAAGCCTCATATGCTCATAAGTGGAGTATTTTGGAGGTGGCTGGATGTAGTGTGTATGAATGTGGATTAAGGGTATGATACTGGGATTAAGGGTGTTTGATACTGGATTAGTCCACTATTTGGTTTATCATAGGTCTGAGTGTGGGGAATGGGAAGCCCTAACCCAAATGTGGATGGAATGACCCAAAAGGCTTGCAGCCTGGATGAAATATAAGAGGCCAGAAAGAAGGTGGGCTCACTGCGTGCAGCTGTTGCCTTCTGTTTGCTCTGCCATGGACTATTTCTCCCCTGCAATGGCCCTCTGCCATGCCACCCCACTTTGTAGCCCACTGACTATAGACTGAAACTTCTAGAAACTGGGAGTTGAAATAAACTTTTCCACATTTAACTTGTAGGGGTTGGGTATTTTTGTCTCTACAATGAGAGAAGTAACTAAGACACATTGTGTTGGAAAATATTCAGGTTTTGGAACTGGAATCTTTTGAGTCTAAATGCTGCCTACTTCTTGCTCTAGGATTTTGGATAAATTTCTTAACCTTTCCTAATCTCAGTTCTTCAGTTATAAAATGAAATTAGTATTAATAATGTCTACCTATAATGACAGTTGTGAAGGGCTAATGATGGGGGGTAGGATATGAAAGTGCTTTATAACATGATCTACAAATTTTTCATAATTGAACATTTTTTAAAAAGTCTAGAATTAGAGACTGATTGAAAAAGGTAGTTTGTGGAATTTCCACACAGATCTCCACAATGGTTGCACAAGTCTGCAATCCCACCAACAGTGGAGAAGGGTTCCTTTCTCCCCTCAGCCTCACCAGCATTTATTGTTGGTTGATTTTGTAATAGCAGCCATTCCTTGTGGAGTGATATGAAATCTCAGTGTTTTCATCTGCATCTCTCGAATGACCAGTGACGTTGAACATTTCTTCATATGCTTCTTAGCTGCTTTGATTTCTGCCTCTGAGAAGTGTCTGTTCATCTCAGATGCCCATTTTTGAATTGGATCTTTAAACTTGGGGAGGCTGATCTGTTTAAGCTCTTTATATATTGTAGATAATAGCCCTTTGTCTGATAAACAGCTAGTAAAGATTTTTTTCCCATGTTGTTGGTTATCTTTTAGCAGTGCCAGTGACTTCTT
>PVIC010018515.1:0-31489 GCA_004025085.1 Thryonomys swinderianus
AGAAAGAAAGAAAGAAAGAAAGAAAGAAAGAAAGAAAGAAAGAAAGAAAGAAAGAAAGAAAGAAAGAGATGTCAGGTGAGCCGAAGGCAATGTTATGTGACCAAATAGATTAAAGAAAATCTCCAGCTGTGCATGGTAGTAGAAGGAACTGGGCTAAGGGGAAATTTTTTTTTGAGATTTTAAGTTTCATAAAGTAATCCCTTATGTTATAATGGGAAGATGTATCCTTGGGAGTCAACAGTAGCCCAGGATCTGCTTTCTACTACATTTTATCTGTGTGTTGCTAGACAAGTTAATAAACCACTACAGGCCTCAGTTCTCCTATACATAACATAGGAATAGTAAAATCTACCTCTTAGGCAAAATTAGAGAAAAAAAATATAAAGGCAAGTCAAGCACTCAGAACAAAGTAGAATAAATGTATAGTTTATGCTAATGCTTTTATTAAAAATGCAAATAAGAGTTATAGAGGCTGATAAAAATTAAGTATCATCTAGCTAAGTCCAACATGTAGCACTTCACAGCTACAGCCCGAGAAACCGCAAGCTTCAACATTATTATTGATTTTTAGTAGTACTTTCCATGACTGTGTCTGACTGTGGACCATGAAGGGGACATCGGAATGTTGTGTAGGGGAGCATGCTGTGCAGAGGCTGTCTTTTGCTTTCACCGCATAGTCGGTCAAGTCAAGATCCCAGTGTATAAGATGTTACATGTTTTTGTGGGACGCAGAGAGCAAAACACATTCAAGACAATGGGAAGTATATAAAATACAGAATACAGTTAATATGTTAACAAAACTTCCTTTAAAAAATATATATATCGGGGAGACTAGGGATGGTGGTTCATGGCTATAATCTCAGTAGGTGGGAGGCTGAGGCAGGAGGATCACCATGAGTTCAAGGACAGACTGAACTACACAGTGAGTTCAAGGCCAGTCTGGACTAAATAGCGAGACCCTATCTCAAAAAACCAAAAAAACAACTAACTACCGAGCTAAACAAACAAACAAACAAACGAATTAATTAATTAAAAAAACATTTTTGTCAACACTTCCAGTATTTGTGATGTTAGGTATCTAATTATAACAACATCATAAGCAAAAAACTGTGTTAATTTTTTTGTACTTCCTAAAAGTTTAACTTAACATGTGATTTTTAGCTGTATTTTTCATGACTGCTTAGCATGGAGCATTGATGCCGAGCTCATGTGGGATAACAGCTTGGTGAATCGAGGAGGCAGGCGTGTGCGGTACAAACTTAACCATGGAGGCCTGCCACACACACGTTCAAATCAAAGCCTATGTACACCTGATGTTATGGGGACTTGCATGACCTGCCAAATACAGTAAAAACAGCGTAATTATTACCAGTGACAGTCTTTTAGCCTACAGGTATGTAAGTCTATGAAGATAGGTGTTCATTGTTATTAAACAGATGTATATTTTCCTTATTATTAGACTTGGAGTTGTTACTTGATCAAGTAATTTAATAGGTTAAACTAGCTTTTAGCAATGCACTGTGCCCGCCTCCATCCATGTTCAGCATACTGTTATCCCTTATGAAGCTTGCATCGATGCACTGCACTATTAAGTCATGAAAAATATAGCTAAAATTACATATTAATGTTAAATGTTTATGATCTATGAGGCTAAATTACTTGCTGCCAGGGCCACTGTGGCTTGTGGGCGGCTCTCAGACATGCCTGACTTTTATTGTTCTGTTTGTTTTGGCTCCTAGGGGTCACCATGTAGTGATAACATTTTATAATAAAGTAAATGAAATTCAACTTCTAAAAGATATTTTGGTGCTTGTTTCAAAACTTGTCATGTCATGGTAAAAGGATATTTTCATTGTATTATTCTTTATATTCACCTGAAAACATATAAATATCATAGGAAAGATAAAATTTTTGAGCTGAATTTTTAATCTGTCACGTTGCTAAAAAGAACCATTTCCCAGAATACAATAAATATTTTCCTCCGATTTCTAAATTATTGGTGAACTATGCTAAATCAACAAGCCATATAGGTAGCATATGGGCAAGAGGAAAAGCTGATCGGTCACTACATTTTTTGAGAGACTGCTTTTTTTTTGAGAGATGCTTTTCTTCTCTATCCTATAGGTTGTACTTTTTGTTTGCTTTATTTGTTTTACTAGCAATTATAAACTGATATCTATTGATTAGAAAACACCGGGAATTATACGATGAGTTTGTCAGGGGATAATAAAATTTTGAGAGATTGCATGTGGATAGCTACAGTACCAAAGAGCACATCATTTAATAACACATTTCTCTTCTTTTAATATATCAAAGCAGATAGACGATTAAATATGCACACAAAATAAAGAAGTATTAACATGTGAAACAAGTGTCTATTAAAAGCCTACTATATATGATGTGAAAATGTCATGTTCGCCACTAATCTAAAAGTTACTTTTTTTGTCCAAATTACAAACATTTAAATATTATGAAAGTTAAATTTACACTTGCTCTAGATGAAACTAAAAGTCTAAAAACAAGTAATATAAGTCAGATCCTTCAGTTTTCAACTGCACATATAATTCAAGATAACTAATTAAATTTTATTGGGCTAAACTGCTCTTGTGGTCCTCATCATGTCCTACTCATGCCTTACTCCTTCAGCACAATTCATCAGCCATGTAGAAATCAAGGTACACATCTCCTCTTTTTCATCGCTTTAGATTCTAAAGTTATTTCCCTATTTAGCCTATTCTACTTGCTTCTTCTTTATCATGAATTACATTTTAATTTTATGGAACTAGTTAATGCTTTGCATCTCCGATCACAGCTGCATATATCAATTAGGGTTTAGTGCTATTCCTTGTGGTTTTTACCTCCCCTGTTTTCATTATCATCAACTCTTTAGACAGTAGATTTTAACTCTGAGCACTTCCCACACTTAGCAATTGTGACTAGAGCTTTTCCTGAATTAAGATGATTAGCAGCCTGACATTCTGGGGGGAAACAATGGCTTCTTAGGACCTCTGGGATCTTTCCAGTAGGACTACTCTATTTTCTCAAGTTATTTCTTTAACTGCTCCTCTTCTCACCATTCCCCATCATCATGGGCATTTTCCTCTTAATTTGCAGCACCTTATATAAATTGCTATTTTATAAAGCATCCAATTTCAATTATTCCACTGTTGAGAACAGTGAAGGTAGATTACAATAAACCTAGGAGTGTCCAAATGAAGCTATCCATCTTAAGGTAAAAAATATTGAAGCAATAGTGTCAAATGAGAGAATGATACACAGAAATGAATGCTAACTTTTACACTTTCAGATGGACTAGCTAGTGGTGTTGACTAGAACTGCAGAACTCAAGTATATTTATTTATTAAGCAAGTGGCTAACTGTATTACCATTAATAGCTTAAAATATCCAAATCAACTTGTTACATATAGTTGGGGAATGTGTATTGGTTCAAAGTTTTATTTGTAGTATCAGTTCTGTATTTTCTAACCTGTCATAATTAATTCAGTCCTCTTGCACTTTGAAATCTCCACAATAATAAGAACTTTATCAGGCTGCTGTTGGTATGAAGTGGCATAGCAAACTGAAATCCCACCGGGAGCAGTCCACAGACTTCTCCTCTAAGCAGCAAAAAGCTGTTATCATTTTCTGAATTACAGGAACTATAAAAGGACACTCTACTCAAGCTGCCGCTGAATGTCACCTGAAAAGCAATCACAAAAGGGCTCTGTCTTGGCTTATCTCTGAGCTCTGTCACTACGGCAACCAGCAGGGAATAAGTATCTGTGGGTCTATGAATTTCAGAATCCCATAAAAGCCAGGGCTAAAAAGGCATGTGCAGCCTCTCAGAGATTGACTGCATTAATACATTAGCAAATACTGTGAAACACTGGATAAATGTCAGCAATTATGGAAAAAGCGTCTAATAACGATATTCGTTGCCTGTCAAACCCCCATGAGGTTTGATATGTAACTGCCACTCAAAGCTGTCTGTAATTTTATCTCTTTTATACATCTGAATCCACAGCATTCAAATTTGTACTTTCAAAGTAATAATAAACTGTAGAGCAGTTCATTCTGTGTTGATCACTACTGTCAACAAACATACAATAAAAGAACAAAAAGACTTTCATTGGCTTTGGGAACAATCAGTACCAACAATCTCTTGTGGACATTTAAAAAATATATATATTTTTCTACATGTGGAATATTAAACAATGGCATGATGTGAAACAGTAATCAATTTGACTATTGATTAAGTTACTGTGAGCTCATGCATAAAAGCTTATTTTAAGCCTTTTCTTTGGGTTAGAAAATTATTAAGTTTATAGTCAATTTGACACAGTTAACAATCCCTTTTTGCACATAACAAAAATGCCATAATCTTTATGATCTCAAACAGTCTACAATGCTACCTTCACTATCTTTCTCAAGTACAGAACTTAGACAATTGATTATATCCAAAACCCAGGGCCCTAAAAGTATAATCCAATAAGCTGAGACTACCATTCTTCACGTTCACTTTTCTACTGCTCAAGAAAATGACTTAAGAAATCTAATCACATACATTACAGCTGTTCAAATGCAATAGACAGCATGTTAACTTGCAAACATAAATGCCAGAGATTAGGTGCCACACATACGTATTACTAACAACCTTCTACTTCTCAGATATAGAATAGAGTCAGGTATGAAGGTTCCAACAAGACCTTTTTGGCTGCCAGACTAACAGAGGAAAAAAAACGTGGCATCTACAAAGAGTAGGGGGACCTCTGAAGCAATTAGTAATATGCATTGGAATATTCAGCTTACAGCTGTTTATTGCTAATTGACGGTTCAAATTTTTATTAATGCAAGCAATATTCACTGTTATTTTGTGTCACAGACTAGACTAGGTATTTCAGATGTGAAAAGAGCTAGATTTGTTTCATGCCCTCAAGGAGTTTACAGTCTCATACAGAAAAGTTACTGCAGGTGCTCTGTATATGAGCTAGCTAGAAGGAAAATGTAGTCTAAAGTAACCCTGAGAAACAAGTTAGAAATATAGTAACAATTCTATTCTATTCCTATCAAAAAATATTTCCTTGTATTCTACTTGGCTAAAATGAGCTTGTGCACATCAAATATACTTCACAATATAAAAAACACTATACAAATGTCTCTTAAGGCACTATAACTTTCAAAATAGACTAGTTCATTCCCTGGTATATTAATAATATGGGTGTTATTCAAGAACATATACACAAACAAAAGTACCACAGTGAGAATCTGAAATTCATTTATATTCAAAAAGCCAAGTGCTAACCTTTTTCTTTTAAGGGACAATAAAGACAAATTCTGCTTCCTCATTTCTACCTTTATTCAATAATTCTAAAACTTCAGTCAACATGAATACTGAAAAATTCAGCATAATATATCTACTTTATCTGTATAACTTAAAAATTTATTTTCAACATTTTTTACAGAGTAATTTATTTTTTAGAAAATTAGATTTAAAAACTGAAATAGGGCACATATGGAAACATAAGAATATAAGATTAACATTTCAGGACATGACTCAGTGGTAGAATATGCACTTAGCATGCAAGGAGTCCTGGGTTTGATCACCAACAAACAATAATGTAAGAAGATAATTTAAAATCTTCAATGAAACACTGGAATTGCACTAAATCAATCTCTGAAATCCTTCTAAAGTGCCTCATTGGAAATTGAATAACAGCATTATATCACGTATTTATGGATAAGCAATAATATTCATTACCCATACTAAAAATAAAGTCTTCCCATCAGGCACAGTGGCATACACCTGTAATCTCATCATTCCAGAGGCTGAGGCAGGTGGATACCTATGTGTTTGACAACTACATAGCAAAACGTTGTCTCAAAAAACAAATAAAATGGAGTATTATTCTGCCATAAAGAATGACAAGTTTCATTCATTTATGTGCAAATAGATACACCTTGAGGACACACTAATAAGTGAAATAAATAGATCACAGATATGTAAATACCATATCTTTTCTCTGGTATCAGAACCTGTAGATGTAAATGAACTCTAGAATGTATGATAGATTTTGTAAAGTAGGAAATATTCAAAGGGAATGTGGTGGGGGAACATAATGAGGGGAAAGAATAAATATGATTTAGAAAGAAAAAGAAATAGCATGTATATAAGGGGTGGGGGTTGTGGGTGGGTCAGGATATGGGTAAAAATGAGAATTAACTTGTGTCATATACTGGTACAAATTTCCCAATGTTGAGTGTGATTGTGAGTTGTATATAAAATGTACCAATAAAGAATTCAATTTAAAAAAATAGACCCTTCCAGGCTACTACTACTAACAGCGAAACATCATTTCCATAATCATTCAAGTTGAAGAAATCTGAATCTTTTTTTTAACTTTTTCCCGTTACCTCTTACACTCACTCACTGAGTCTTGTCCAACTGTCCTATGAAATGCCTTTACAAAACATCTCTTCCTCTGCATGTTGACCATCATTAAGCAGCATATTAAACTCATTTCTGCCACCATCACAACCAGAAGTCCACTCTTCCACCTCAAATCTATTCTAGAGTCCTCTTCATTCAGCAAATTCATCTGCATAGTTCAATATATTAGCTCAGGATTTAATTTGTGAAAATCATTGAACCAGGTATGAATACAGAAGAATAAAATTTAGATACTTCAGTCTTCAAAGAGCATTACAGAAGAAAACATCATATATTAGTCTCTGAAATACTTTGTATAAATATCTTGTTTTCTCTGTCAAGTCTCCCTACACACACACACACACACACACACACACACACACACACGGTCCTTTCTTATTCAAAAGTCATTAATATGCAGCCACAAAAACTGATCAATAGCTACAGAATGAGTCTTCTTCCAAAAAGATTTACTAAACACTTCACTACAGCTGTGCAGGGATCAGTATTTTATAATAAAACACAAACCTGCCAAAAATCTAATACACATGAGCAAGGATCCATACTCAAGATAAAACAGATGAAATAAATGAAAATATAAAGACAATATTAAAATGATTAACAGTATTTCATTAAAGTAATCTTTTTAAGGTTAAGTTTTTCTCAATGACAGGCTTGAATGTTATCTTTCCAAACCTTGCTTTAGACCTTAATAAATATTCAGAGTGAGTTCAAATCAATAAATTTTTACTTGGTTGTTTGATTCAGAAACAAATTATTCACTTGGGAATCAAAAGAATTTCTGGGCTGTGGCAATGGTAGAGTGAATGCTTAAGAATGTGAGACCCTATGTTCAATCCCCAAGCACAATGAAAGAACCTAAATTTATGGAGAAGTTGTATTATTATCAATCAGACTTCTACAATTACAGAAAATAGCTTTGAATGGAACTAATACTTTAAGACATTTTTTTTAACTGTGAAAAGGCCCACCTAAAAATAATGGGTCCTCAAATACTTAACATTAGATGATACACACTTATTTTACTTACTTTCTATGAGCATTATCTGGTTCTTCTCTCCATTTTTCTTGCTATGGGTCTAAATTCCATAAGGGCAGGGATTAAAAAATTTTATTTACTACTGCATTGCCAGTACATTCACAGTGGGTTAGGGAACATCAAATATGAGTTTTACTGGTGTTACCTTTGATTTTTTATGCTTCTCTGTATATATGTGCACTGATGCATGATCCATATTCTGACAACAGGCATATAAATATATCGACGTTAGTATGATTAGTGGTTTATAGTGCTACTTTCTTATTATTCTCTTAGTTTTCATCTGGCTTTAATTTTAGTTTCACAGTCTACACAGAAATCAAGCTGCCTAATTTGCAATGTCATTAGAGGTTTAAGTCAGATTTTAGAGGACACTTTAAGTATTTTGGAAAACCTATCCATGTATGCCATTTGCTATTATAGTTCCAAACATTACTGAAAGCCTATCATTAGATTCGTATGAGTATAGTTTTGGGAAAAACTAGGTAGCACATTTAAGAATTAGGGGCCGAGCATTTAGCTCAAATAGTACCGCACCTACCTTGGAAGCACAAGGGTCCGAGTTCAATCCCCAGTATCACAAAAAAAAAAAAAAAAAAAAAAAAAAAAAAAAAAGAATTGAAATTATTCTGAGAAAAATGAACACACATGAAATAATATAGGAGAAGGACAGCAGTACAAAGGAGGTTTTGTTGGCTTTTTTCCCCATCTAGTTGACCTATTTCTGGGATGGGAGAATGAGTTTCCCCACTATAATTGTGTTATATAATGTTTATCTGATCTTTTGAGTAATAAATGTTTCACGAAGTTGGGTGTACTGTTGTTTGGTACAAATATGTTAATAACTGCTACCTGTCCCTCAGGGATTGATGAAGATTGCTCCTTTCACCAGAATGTAGTGACCTCTTTGCCTCTTCTGATCTTTTTGACTTGAAGTCCACTTTGTCTGAATATAAGTTAGGTATATCTGCTTTTTGTTCAGAAACCTGTTTCATGAAATACTGCTTTCCACACTTTGGGGTTTTCCTCCCCTATGAATTTATCTTCGGGCTAAGTGTGTTTCTTGTACACAGCATATGGTTGTATTTTGTTCCTTGATTTATTCTACCAGTCTGTAACTTTAGAATAGAAAATTGAGATCATTTACATTAAGAGTTATAATAGGTACTGAATTATTCCTTTCATTGCTTTATTTTTCCTGTTGATTCTCTACTTCTCCCTTAACCTGCTCACCCTACCTGGTATACTCCTGTATTATAGTTTTTGTCACTGTTAGCATTAATATCTCTTTCTATCCTTGAATTTCTGGAGTTCTGGTTTGATGGTCATGAATTTCTTTAGGTTCTATTTATCGTAATAGTATCTTATTTCTCCATTTTGAAAGAGATTTTTGTAGGACATGTCACCCTGGATTAAAATACTTCAGTCCAAACTCTCCTGGCCTGTAAAGTCTGTGTTGAGAAGTCTGCATTCTAATGAGTTTTCCTTTATAAGCATTTCATTGCTTTTCTCTAATCACTTTCAATACTTTGTTCCTGTGTGACTTCTGAGTTTTACTATGATGTATTACAGAGAGGTTTTTTCTGATCATGCCTACTTAAGGTTCCATACACCTCACTTATTAGTATGTTAAATTCTTTATCTGGAAGGTTTTCAGCTATTACATCTGTATATAGGTATTTAGAGTCATTTTTGCTATCTTCTGATTCTTCCCTAATTTCCATTATATTAACCTTCTGTGTTATTTAGGAGCTGTATAACTCACTTTTGTTAGTTTTTAGGGTGTATCTCATTAACTGGTCATTGATAACATCTCTGTATTCTAGTTCTAAGACTGTCCTCATGTTGGTTTTTCTGTTATCCAGAGTCTCAATAGAATTTTTAATCTTCTGAATTTTTATTTGAAGCCCTTTTATGGACACTCACTGTTTTGTGTGTTATTCATGCATGTTTTGAATTATTTTGCTTAGCTTTTTTTATTAGTGTCTAATTGCCCCAAAACGTTGTTCCTTATATCTCCTATGATCTTGCCAGTTTTCTTATTGAACTGTTTTGATATCTCTACTGATATAATTTCAATAAATTTGGGTGTCAGTCTTTCGATTTCCTTCTCTTTGATGTTGCACAGGTCAGCAATGGGAGAGACAGGAGTTTTTAGTGGCATTTTATTACCCAGTCTTCTTAAATTCCTATTTTTGTTTGTTTTGTGTTGAGACTTATTAAGGTTGATTGTAGTAGAAAGCTTTGTATCTATTTTGAAACTTCTTTAGTTAATGTCTACTTTTCAGTGGTTTCCTCTGGGCATGGCTAACTACTGGTCCTTGCTTCTATCCCAGGATCCAATCACCATTTACTCAAAATGAGAGGTTGCAGTGTATTTGGCTCAGTATCCATCTCCTAGAATAGGCCACAGTACTATTAATGACCCCAAGATAATGTAGATATTGGCATCTCAAGAAAACCAGTTAAAGGTGAGGAATTTAACTCGGCAGTTCCGGCATCTGCTTGGGAAGCACAAGGTCCTGCATTCAATTTCCAGTACCACAAACCACAATGTTGGGTGTGGTGGCTCACACCTGTAATTCCAACACTCAGGAGGCAGAGGCAGGAGGATTCCTGAGTGCAGAGGCTTGCCTAGGCTACATAGTGAATTCAGGGTCAGTCTGAACTACAAAGTAAGACCCTGTCTCAAAAACTTTAAAAGGGGAGGGGAAAAAACTTAAACAGGGAGAGAAGAGGAGGGAGGAGAGAGTGAGAGAGAGAAAAAAAGAAGGAAGGAAGGAAGGAAGGAAGGAAGGAAGGAAGGAAGGAAGGAAGGAAGGAAGGAAGGAAGGAAGGAAGGAAGGAAGGAAGGAAGGAAGAAAGGAAGGAAGAAAGGAAGGAGAGAGAGAGAGAGAAAGGAAGAAAGAAAGAAAGAAAGAAAGAAAGAAAGAAAGAAAGAAAGAAAGAAAGAAAGAAAGAAAGAAAGAGAAAGAAAACCAGTTAATAGTGACAACTATGTTACTCTGGCTCTAGTAACAAAATCAGCATCAACTATAGCACTAAATACAAACTGAACATTGACAAATATTCAATAAAGAAACCAATAAAGTATACTTGCCTATGAAAATGAGAACTATGTTTGGTAGTTATACTAGTAAAAGAGGAGAGTTGGGGAACCAGATAATAAAAAAAGCAGCATTTCAAAAATTAACTGATGGCATATGAGAAGAAAGAGAACAAAGTAACATGGTAGTATTACTGAGTAAAAGGAAATTAACAGTAAAAGAGAATAGTCACTGGAAGAAAAAACAAAGAAAAGAAGAAGAAAGAAAAACAGCAGAAACAATATAAAAGATGAAGAAAAAACTTGAAAAAGAAAAAGATAAAAGGAGGAAAAAAAGAAATTAAAAGAACAGAAGACAGAAGACTTCAAATTCCTTTTAAAAAAAAAAAAACCCAGTGAAGAAAAGATAAAAATAATGCAAATTGGAAAACTCAGAAAAGGTTGAGTCAAAGAAAAAATTCCTGTGTTACTGAATAAGTAGCTTCTTTCTACACTCTGTAGACTTGGGATTTAGATAGATAGGATATTTTATGCCTAGCTGTAGGGACTATGGGTCTTTGAGGTACAGTCTTTGCACTAGAGGTCCCTCTATTCATTTCCCTGATTGAAGATATCCTGCACACACAACATGAACCTTGATTCCATTGCTAGATGGAGAATATGATCAGCCCTCTGTTCTCTGCTGAAGATAGGTCACAAGATGGGGGTTTGATAAGACTAATGGACTTAATGTCAATAATCATGAGGCTGGTCTCGGTATTGTCCAAGACGGAGTGGGTTGGTTAGTTCTTGCCTCTGTCTCCTCTGGCATGGTTCAGCTCTCACATATGGGAGTGAGGCGTCTGATGCTGTTGGGCACTCTCACATAGGGAGGGAGGCCACTCTCTACACAGTCTGTTCTCTCATATGCTGGCAGGGTGCCACTCGGCACCTGTGGGTTGGCTCTCTCACATGGGGGTAGGATGTTACTCTGGGTCCTCAGACCAATTTAATATCAATATAACAGGGGTGCCATAAAATAAACTGGGAAAAAAATCTGTATAGAATTGAAACTAATTTTCCTCAAACATTTGGCAGTTTGCTAATGAAGCCACTTGATTCTAGAGTTTTTGTTGTAGAAATATTTTTAATTGTACCTTCCATTTTGAAAAGTATAATTAGATTATCTCACTTTCTATTTCTTCTTGGATCAAATCAAAAAGGTATTTCAACCAACCTGATCACTTCATCTTAATTACAGAATTTACTGGCATGAAGTCATTCATAATATTTCTTTTTATCCTTTAACTGCCCATATAATCTGTTGCCATGTGCCTCTTCAATTAATTAGTAATTTGTGCCCTTTTCATTTTTGACTAGCTTAGCTATTTATCAATTTAATTGATCTTTTCAGAGTCATTATTAGGTTCAATGTTTCTATTGTTTTTTTGTTTCCTAATTCCTTGGTTTCTGTTCTTACTTTTATTATGTCATTTCAACTATATGGGTTTAATTTTGTGTGTGTGTGTGTGTGTGTTTTGAGACAAGGTCTCACTTTGTAGTTCAGGCTGGCCCTGAGCTCACTGTGTCGTCCAGGCAAGCCTTGAACTCAGCAATCTTCCAGTCTCTGCATCCCAAGTGCTGGGATTATAGGCGTGAGCCACCATGCCCAGCACTGTGGTATGTGGTATTGATTGCTGGTGGGCCTGAGTCACCAGGCCCAGCATTGTATGTGGACGCCGGGGATCAAACTCAGGACTGTGGCACTTAGGAGGCAGGTGCCAGAACCACAGAGCTAAATCTCCGGCCCCTGGGTTTAATTTTTTTTTTCTACATCCTTAAGCTGTAACAGCAGCTCACTGATTCTGATCTCCTATTCTAGTATAAGTATTGAAGGCTATAAATCTTCCTCTAGGCTTTGCTTCACCTGCATTCCACACATTTTAATGTTTTAAATTTTTTAAAAATTTTCCATATCCCTGGGAGATTTCTTGATTCATACCTCTTAAAACAACATTTTTAATCTCAGACACTGAGTTTTTCATTTCTTTATATACTATCTATTATTGATATGTACTTTAACTTCATCGTAGTAACCAGTATTCATTTAAATCCTCTAAAATTTTATTAAGAATTCATTTATGTTACAGGTTATAATCTATCCTGGATACTAGACTTTCCTCTTGGAAGAAAGGACCTGTTTATTAGCTTGCTCCTTTTGAAGCTGGTGTTTAAGGTTTTAAACACTGTACTTCCTTGACAATTAGACTGGGTTGTATGTCAACAGAGCTTATTTTCACAGGATATCTTATTTTTTCATGTACTACAATCTATACTTATTCATGTACAACAATCTACATTTATTTATGTACAAAATGGCAACTCATGTGGCTTCAACCTAAGTTAACTCCTTTAATCTTTATCTTTCAAGAAGGTTAACATCATCATTTTGCAGATAAAACCCCTGAAATTTAGATATTATGTAACTTATCCAAACAATAGCAGTATATAAATTTAAATTTCATGGTCTCAGATTGGCCTGTATTCTGTCACTCTCTCTCACACTCCACAAACACAAACACACACACACACACACACACACACAGTCGCATATTGATACAAATCAGCTTACAATGTTGCCCTCCTTGTTTCTAAATCTGCTATTCTACTTGTTAATAAAGAAATGTTTTGGACTTTGTGCTTTAATGACTTGACCTTTCAGCTGTTTTTTGTTATAGATATCAACTTGATAACACAAATGAAGGGATACACAAAATACTACATTTGACCCTACTCAGCAAACAGAAACAAGGAAGATAGCCTCTACTTCCAGACTTTAGAACTTAACAAAAAGAATACACAAACATACAAATTGAAAAATTTTAAAGTTTCTATGTGAAGTCACTTGTTTACTCATTTAAAAAAAGTGGTTGTTTCACCTTCTATGATCACAGTGCATGCATAAAAATGAACTGTCACTGTTTCTTTGTATATCTGTTTCCCACAACACTCTTCAGTTCTTGAGAAATAGGATCTTATCCATGTAAACTTAAGAGTCAGCACTATTACTGGGCTAACCTATCAGAGTAGCTCCACAAATGTCAAGTGAATGGATAGATGGATGAAAAAAACAGTAATAGTCAAAAATTAGCATGTCAACCATTCTTACACTGACTAATTCAGTTTTCAAAAGAACCCACAGGAATAACTATCCTTGAAACTGCTAGCCTTTTTACTCTTCATGGTAACAATGAACAGTTATCTTTGTTCTATGGTTGCAGAGGCTGAAACCTAGGAAGTTCATTTGTTGATGGTGACTCAGATGTTAAATGACAAGCCAGGTAGGAGGAAGCAAAGGAGAAATGAAAGAACAAAATAAGGAAAAACAAAAGAATTTAAATAAAAGACTATACTAATTTTTAGGAAGATCAAAGAAGGTTGACTCAGAAGACATGGGAAAGGTTCCTTGAGGAAAAGGTCTTGAAGAAGAAAATAACTGCAGACATTCTAGGTGGAAAAATCTGATTAAAAGACATTGAGTGAACACAAAGTATATTTGAAGAATAGGGAAATAAGTACTTAGCTAAAGGCAAGACACATAGTATAATATTTAATCATTCATTTTATATATATATCAAGCATTTACTCTGGCCTGAATAGCTAAATATAACCTAGAAAGGAAGTTACATTTCAAAGAATAAAGAATCCTGAATGCCAACATAAAAATCTGAGCCTAAACTAGCAAGTATTAAGTTTTCATTAAAGATAAATTAGCAGATGACTCAGGCTTACCTTAGAAATAATAAACTTACACCAATAGACAGAATGCCTATAGTAAAGGTTTATTAATTGAATGGCTTCAAATGGAAAGTTTAACTGTGAGTACTTGCACAGGAATTCTTGCTTGGTAAGGACAGCAACTTAGGATCACGAAAATATCCATAACTTGACTCCTTAATATAATGCTTTAGGGGTAAATCACAGAAGAAAGTGGTCTTTATCAGAATGACCAAAGCAAATGACATTCTTTCATTCGTAGATTCCTTGTTTTAATCAAAAGGAGTGTGCTTTGTTTTATTTTACAGAAAGGCCAGATGGGTGGTCATCCTGGCAGACTGGAGGCAGCAGCACTCACAAAACACTTGGAAAATGGTCACCAGAACCTCCAGGTACTCTGAAATGTGGAGCAAACAAAAACCCAAACAGGGGAAGCCAAACTTATCAGATGAATTCTAGCATCAGGGTGCTTTAGAGAAAGAAGCAGAGCCACTCACAATGCCAGTACTGCTTATAGTGTGGGTCTAGAGAGCATACCATTTTGGGAAAGAATCTAATCTTCAAATATGGCTGCAGTCACCAGGTTTTTCTGTTTGGTCCCTGGCCTAGCAGCTACCACCCACAGCCTACCTGTTTTTGCTCACTTGCAGTGGGGAGACAGAGCTCAGTGAGCAAGAAATTTGCAAGAGTGAGGCCTTAAGTACAAGCCTGAGGCTCAAACAGATGGCAGTGAATGAGTTAAGATTAGCAAGCCTCAGTGACCAAATAAATAAACAAATAAAACTAGGTCACAGTCCTCGAACAGGGATATATAGCACCAGACACTGGGTGCTCTGTGGGACAGTGGTTCACAGGGCACACAATGGATGTGACCAGTGTGATCTGAGTTGGAGAAAAGATATAGGAGCAGTGTCAGAGGAGAGATACTCTCACTCTGCCCAGAAGACTACCAAGTTCTTCTCATGGGTAACCCTATGTGATGCCCATCCTTGAGAAGCTCTAAGAAGCTGTTACCCATGACAGAAACCATTCCACCACCCAACAAAAGGTGCTGAGCTTGCTGTTCATGTGAACTCTCTCCAGAGGCTCACAAGTGCTATTGAACTTCAAGCAGGAACACCCCATCCCTGCCCCTGGTGCTCCCCTAAACATCACTGAAATCTCAGGCTACATAGCTATTTGAGAGGCATTGACAAACACTTTGGCTCAGACAAAAGCCAGAGAGGAGCAGCAGGATCAGATGATATTATCTGGTGTGCTCAACTGGACAGGCACAACAAAAACAGAAATAAGTAGCTGAATAGATTGTCATGGAAGGAAAATGACAGAAATTGAGGAAGCACTTCCAGAGAAGAGGAAAGAGTGGATGCTTGACCAGTCTTGCTGCATCTCCACCCCACTGCAATACAAGTGAAAATGTCTAGCCATAAGGACAAATAAATGCCTGCAGGAACACAGCTGAAGCCTTTCAGAACTCTACCTATAGAAGAAAGGTAAAATGGCAAGGGGCACAGTACACCCAAACCCCTTCATGCACTGATGAGCAAGAGAATAAATTGTAAAGGGAAAACTGGCTCAAGCACTGGTCTCCAATGTGACAACTGTAGAGGACTGGAGCTCAGTCCTCTATAAATGGTGTAAGACAAGATCTCTCTATTTTTTAACACTGGTCAAATTCAGAATGAAGTGTAAAGACAACTGAGTGGATTTTTTACTTTTGTAATTTTGTATGTTGGTGGTTTTATTATCTTTTTTTCCCCTCCACTTCTCTCCCAAATGTGTGTGTATGTGTTTATGCAAAAGAGATAGTAATAATTAATTAATGCTTTAGTTCAGATAGTACCTTTTATGGTCATGTCAAGTTAATTCTCACCAAAATCATGTGTGGAGGGTTCCAACACAAGCTTGCTACCAGGATATTAATTGGTTTCAACCTTTTACACCTTCCCCCAATCTCCAATTATACCCTCCCTTCTTCCTTTTCCTGCCCCATCCTGCTTCCTTCCATTCCAGACATAAAAATAACACCAACATCTTAACTCTCTTCTTTCATTTACTGTTATCTCCATTTTCTTTTTCCTTCTTCCTGAACTATTTTCTTCCTTTCTCCTTTCCTCATCTTCCACATCTCAGCCCACAGGTCATCAGAACTATTTCATTGTCTTCCTGGGTTACTGAACAAAGTATAAAATTATAAATACAAGTTTTAAATTATATGATTGAAATATATTGCTTCGCAGTAGTCAGGAATTATCCTATAACACTGAGTAGACTGAAAAACCAAAGCCAAGATCACACCACAGAGACATTCACAAACTAAAGAAACCTCCACAGCAGTGACAGTTTTTCTGCCGTAACTGATCTTCAACCTTCAGCACAAAAACAATAGAAACATGAGAAAGCAAGGCAACCAGATGCATCGAAAAACACTGAACTCCTCCAAAGCTGATCTCACAGGCACTGAAGTGGAAGTCTCAGACAAAGAACTCAAAACCAAATGGTTAAAATGTTTGGAGAGATCAAAGAATAAACTAATAAGCAAATGCATAATATGTTGAGTGAGCTTACAAGGAAAAAAACAAAATATTTAAATAGTAAAATATTTAATAAGCTTAATGAAGACACAAAGTTGATTAAAGAAGACAACAAAAGATATGAATGGCTACTTTTATAAAGAATTGGAGATTATGAAAAAGGACAAAGTAGAAATCCTGGATAGGAAAACCTCATTTAAAAATATGAGGAGCCAGAGTAACCAATCTGAAGGGAGACTGAATTTGAAAACAAGGTTGATACAATACAATGTTGATGCACACAGCTGATACTGTAAAATCAACAAGAAACCACGAAAGCTGGATCTAACAACTGGTAGATGGCAATCAATCAATCAAAACTCCCCCTCTAAAATAACCTCATAGCCATAGGAGATAGGAAAAGGAGACTACCTTTTACATACCAAAAGTGTATTAAAAAATCCACCTAAATTATAATAGAACATTTTCAAATCTAGCAAAGAATGCAATATCCTCTAAATTAATGGAGAAATATTCTCTACAATAATGAAAATCTAAAGAAATTCATGATCACCAAATCAGCATTTTAAAAAGTCCTTAAGGGATTCCTACCCAGAATAATAAGGCCAATATATCTAACTGGGAGAGTAGTTGAACAAAAGGGAAAAAATATAGAAATCGGCATTGACAAAATAATGCAATGACAGGATTAAGTATCTTTCAATAATGACACTCAATATGAATGGTCTTAATTCCTCAATCAAAAGATACACACTGAGTGCCGGGCGTGGTGGCTCACGCCTGTCATCCCAGCACTTGGGAGGCAGAGGCAGGAGGATTGCTGAGTTCGAGGCTTGCCTAGGCTACATAGTGAGCTCAGGGCCAGCCTGAACTACAAAGCGAGACCCTGTCTCAAAAAAAAAAAAGAAAAAAGATACACACTGGCAGATTGTGTCAAAAGACAAAATTCTGGCCAGAGATTTAGTTCAGTGGTTCCAGAGACTGCCTAGCAAGCACAAGGTCCCGGTTCAATCCCTGGTAATCACATACAACAATACTGGGAGTGGTGATTCATGCCCACCAGCAATCAGCACCACATACCACAATGCTGGGTTTGGTGGCTCAGACCTATAATCCCAGCACTCAGGAGGCTGAGGCAGGAGGATTGCTGAGTTCAAGGCACTGCCTGGCCTATATAGTGAGCTCAGGGCCAGCCAGAACTACAAAGCGAGACCTTGTCTCAAAAAACAAAACAAAACAAAACAAAACAAAACTCAACCATTTGTTGCCTTCAAAAGACATACCTCATTGACAAAGGTACATATAGACTGAAAAGGATGAAAAGCAACACTCCATGTAACCCAAGCCCAAAAGCAAGCAAAAAGAGCTATCCTATTTTTAGACAAAGTAAACTTCCAGAAAAAAAAAAAAGATCAGAAGAAAGATGATTGCATATTGAACCAATTCAACAAAAGGAACAATTCAACAAAAAAAGGGCAGAACGATTATAGATAAATATCCACTGAGTGTTGATACAATCAGTTTCCTAAAAACACAAACTATTGGATATATCCCAATACAATCATACTGGGGGTTTCAATATCTCATCTCACCAGGGTTAATCAGATCAACATCAGAGTTGAAACACAACATAGAGCAAACAGACTTAACAGGTATCTATGAAGTAAGTTAAACAACAGAATATCCTTTATTCTTTTTTCAGCAAAACATGGAACGTTCTTCAAATATACTGTAGCTTAGGCCATAAAGCATGCTTAAATAAAACAAAGACTTGAAATAATCTCTTACATACTAATGGATCATAGCAGAATGAAAATAGAAGAGCAAAAGAAACCATAAAAACTATGAAGGCATATGGAGATTAATAATACATTCTTAAATAATCAGTAGGTCACAGAAGAAATCAGTGAAGTAGTTGAATTAAATGACAATGAAATCAAAACATATCAAAATCTAGAGGAAATTATGGGGAAATTCTTAGCTGTGAAATGACACATTTTAAAAAAGGCAGTCTCAAATAAACAACTTAATGATGCATCTCAGGATGCTAGAAAAACAACAGCAGCTGAAAAGTTTTCATATCCCTTGGAGAAGGAAAGAAATTATAGTGGAAATTAATGGAGACCAAAAAAAACTACAAAGGATCAATGAATCAGAATTAGTTACTTGAAAAGATGAAGGATCAGTAAATCCTTCATCAAATTACCTAAAGAAGGAAGAAACATATCAACACAATTCAAAATGAAAAAACGTGAAATCACTCCTGGAATGTATTACTATCTACACCACTCAAAGAACTCAAAAAAATTAGACCTCCCCAAATAAAAGGCCTAATCAAAAAATGGGCAACTGAAATGAATGGACACTTCTCAAGAGAAAAAGTGCAAATGGCCAATAAGTACATGAAAAATGCTCAGTATTTTTGGCGACGAGATAAATGCAAATGGAAACAACACCAAGATTCTATTCATTCCATAAAGTATGGCTATCTTCATGAAATCAAAAACAACAAATGCTGGTGAAGTTGTGGGAAAAAAAGCTTTTTACGTTGTTGGCAAGGATTTTCGCTAGTATAATCACTATGGAAATTTCTCAAAAAGCATAAATTCCATTTGATGCTGCTATTCCTCTTCTGGGCATCTTTCTGAAAGAGTTAAAGTCATCATATTGCTGTGATACATGCCATGTACGTAGGAACAGAATTCACAATAGCAGAATTCATAATAGCTAAATAATAGAATTATATGTCCACAGATACTCCTCAGCTATATAGAAGGATAAATTTGAGCCATTTGTAGGAAAATGGATAGATCTTAAGACTATGATGCTAAATGAAATAAATGAGATTGTTTCTCTTATATTAGAAACACAAATACTAATAAATAGCAAAATAAAGGAGAGCTGGCAGGAGACAGGGAGGTAGACTTTGTAGAGAGGAGAAGATGAGGTGATGAAGACAAGGGGAAAAGTGGGTGAAGAGGGGAGTGAATGTAAAAATTCTCTGGATGAGAGAGTTTTAGACACCAATTGCTTAAGATCTATGTGATTATTATGTATCAGGTGGTGCACACCTATAATCCCAGCATTTGGGAAACCAAAGCAGGAGGCTTGATGAGTTTGAGGTCAGCCTGAACTACACAACCAGACCCTATCTAAAACAAACAAAAAAACACACATATATCAACAACAAAAAAGGGCTACTGTGTAATGCTTCTGCTTATAAATGATTTCATATTTTCAGTGATATATTTAATAAGTCTCTTTCTGACTCCTACTACATGCCCAAAGATTTCTGATTCCAAAATTTGCCACTCCTCTAATTCTGAATTTATTTCCCTTAATGAATGGTACAATCATGGAAGAGCATTAGTAATCCCAAAAGAAAAAAAAGACAAACCAGAAAAAAGGCACACAACAAAAAAAGTATTAAAAGGATTTTCCTCTTTTGTATATACATTATTAAATCTTAGAACTGAACAAAACTACATAAATTGCATTATAATAAAGTACCTAGACATAGTTCAATGTGTAAAATTATGTCTACCCTCTAGAAGCCAAGAGCTCCCTTGTTAAAGTGTAAAATGAGATTTCACCTCCTTGCAACTGCTTGTTCTCACAGCTGAACTGTCACAGCATGAAAACATTCCCCTACTGGTGAAGCTTTAGCTAGCTATTTCCCTGATGAAAGAGTGTAAAAGGAACTGATAAGAGTTATTGACAATTCATACAGTATCTCATACCCCATTAGAATACAACTACAAGCAAAGAAATATTTTAAATCTGAAGGGAAATGAGTAACAATGTTTTGCACAGTTATTGACTTTACTGAGTAGCTTAAAATGGCAAAAGACTGAATTCCACTAGGTTCACAAGGTTTAAGATTATACAAGAATCTAATTACAAGTCTATTTTTTGCCGTTTTCTAAGTCAAAAGATAATCAGAAGAAAACACTCCCTGTGTCCCTGCAAAATAAGGGAAAAAAGTATTTAACTAGTGCTTTATTACCTTCCATAACGAGATGTAATTTAGACACAAAATGCATTATTTAAAATGTTTAATTCAATGTCTTAGAAAATACATAAGTGTGCAACTTTCACAATTTAATTTCAGAATATTTTCATCATATTTCCATAAACTCATGTCAGCTTCTGATATCCAAAGCTTCTGTGTATTTAAAGCCACACAAATTTCTGCGACTGAGTAGAAAAAGTACAAACTAGCTTCACTTTTAATGACCTTTACAACCAATCTTCTACTCTGGCACTGGAAAGCAAATGTTCAGGTGTTTTAACTGAAAGTTAAACCATTCTAAGTATTAAGTTATGGCACACTGTCTTGGAAAGAAATTAATTATATTTTTGTTGGTAACACATTTCAGGCTGTTTACACAGCTGACATTTCTCAGCTGTACCCAATTCATGCCCTAAGCTGTGAGGACTATCTTGTTTTGTAGCAGATGCCTCCACTTGATTTTAGCAAGTATAAAAAAATATCCCTGCCTACAACAGTATAGATTACAAGCACCAACTTTATAAGTTTATTTGATGGTCTTGACAAAAGAAAAATTTTATGACATTTCTTTGGCTCGGATCTCTATAAGTCTACAATCAAACAAGCCATTTTTGTTTAAACTCAAGCACTGGGGCCAGTACTATGGCTTCAGTTAAAGGGAGGCTGGCCCTAAACATCTTTTATGTATCAAATCATGCAATTCAAAACAACCCACCAATGTGACAACATTTGCTCTGGGGAAGCTTGGGCAAGCAAGACTTCACAGGTTCTGGGACAAGGTGCACATATGAATAATGAGGCAAAAAAAATCAAGGATCTTAATGGAGAATTCCCTCTTGTGCTTGCTGTGATTTACATGCAGTATCAGGTAGCATTACATTCTGAATACTTTTAATTTTATCTGCTTTCCATATTTTCCCATAATAATGAAGTTACATTATAATTATTTGGTAGAAAGTTACATGTTTTATAAGTTTACAAAATGTGGGTCTCAATGAATTAGCAAATGAAATATGTCAGGCATTTTGTTACAGAAAAATTTGTCATATTTCTATTCTAACTGAATTTGCACCTAATAAGCATATTTCAGTCTGTTTTCTACAATGTAGTGACCAACTGAGTTTTGCCTAAATTTAAGAAATGGAGTTAACAGATCTGCTATGAAGCCTGCAGAACTCACCATTCCTAGACTTGCTCTATTTCCTTATGTCTTTCCTCCCAAATTAGGTAATTACTTTTGCTTTCAACTTTTATATTAGTTCTTCAAACATTAAAAACCCAATTTGTGCACAAGACCCAATGATAATCTCATCTATATTATCTATCTTTATCTTCACTTCTTCCTGTTGTCCCACATTATTTTGCCATCATTTAAATCTCAGGCATCACTTAAATCAATCAATTCTTGCCTATGATCCTTTTTGAATTACAGTATATTACAGTAAGCATTAATTACAATACTGACTCTCATTCATTCAGTGTCTGTAAACCAGGTGATGAAAATATCCCTAATCTTCACAACAATGGTGCAAAGTAGCAAGGCAAGTGAAATTTGGAGAATTTTAGTGACATGCCCAGATTTTAATTATTTTCTTCTATTAATGTTATTATTTCTTGTAATAGGTTTTTAGATAATGGTAAGAACATTTCCAATTTGTTCATGTTCCCTTAAACAATGCTTTAATTTTTATGAACATAATTATTGCATATTTTCTATCAAATTTCTTGCCCTAACAGAAGAAGAAGAACAACAACAACAAAGCAACAACTACAGCTCTATTCTTAGCAATGGTAAAATAGTCAATGATTCTGATGATAAAATATTAATGCTAAACTCAATTGTTCAAAAATAAATGTAAATGTCTATATCACTTTTCTTCTAGAAGAGTTCACTAAAAGTAAATGAATAAAAGTTTTGCTATTTTCTGATTATTTTTAATGTTCAATTCACAAAGCATTTTTTAAAAGCAGTGTCTAAACTGTGAGTAATCAGACCCAAGCAACATTTATTTATACAACTTTTCTTAAAATGTTTCTATCTTCCAAAAAAAATTTCTCTATATTAAAATGTAAAGCAGTGGTGCTAGAAGAAGCAGAATAGTTAATATCCAAAAGTACTGGTCTACTATGGGGAATGTAGAATAAAAAATAATGATTAAGTTGATTTTGAAATATCTTTTAAGAAAAAATAATTTTTCTTATGCTGTATTTCACTAGTAATGTCCAAATATAATTTTTATTATTAGTACTGGGATCATAATTGGAACCTTGGGCTTGTGAGGAAGGTGCTGGAATCACTGAGCTAAATCCTCAACCCTGTATTTATTGTGTGTGTGTGTCTGTGGTACTGGGAGTTAAGCACCAGGCCTTAAGCATACTAGGGAAGTACTTTACCACTGAAATACATCCCCAGCCCCTTACTCTATATTTTTATTTTGATATCAGGTCTCACTATGTTGCCCAGGCTGACCCCAAACTGGAAGCCTCCTCCTTGGGTGAATACACTCCTCTCATCAAGGAAAAATTTAAGATAAATCAGACAGCATCAAATTCCTGACACTAACACTGTAATATTACCATTATAACTGTTGATGTGTTTGAGTTTGGATATCCACTCTACAAATAAATTCAAATTATTAAAACTGCTCTTATTTTCATTATTTGACTTACAAAGCTCCTTCAGTGGAGTACTCAAAGTATTTGATTCTTTAAAAGCAAATCAATCTGACAGTAGCAAAGTAAGAGAAGATGATATAAAACTCAGAACATGACCATTGCTTACTGAATCATCTGTGGCAGAGGATGGCCAGCCCTCCCATAACTGGTGTCGAACAGGTATACTTGTAAGGTCATACACATTCCTCTTTACCTATAAAAAGAAAGAACAAAAGTAAAATAGGGCTTCTACATTATTTATGATAGTTTTAATCAATTTATGTAATATACAATACATTTCCTCTCACAATGCATTCAAAATGAGAATTTTAAGGTTTTAAAAAAAAACCAGAAACTGGAAAAGTTTTACGAAAAAGAAACAAAACCAATTTAATAGCTCAATTTCAGTGAGGTTTGATGAAGTGATGGTTCAAGAAAAACTCCCTTTGACTGTTTTTTTTATTCCAAGCTGAATTCAAGTATCTTTTTAGTCAAGTTCACTTAGGACAGACTACAATTATAAATGCTTATAATTTATTTAATTTTAAAACTAGGCTAAGATTCAAACAAAAATATATTTCAAGTTACAATTTGGGAAAGTTGGTGGGGTAGAGCAGAGTTAGGGTTGAAATGTGTTTTTTAAATGTAAGTTTCAAAGAAAAAAAAGTAGCATAGGTCCTTTCTTTGAAAACATGCAAAATTAAAAACTTTTATCAAGAGGATATTTACTAATACCAGAACTATCTACTAATATAATGTTTAGGTCCTTATTGGAAAGAAAACAAATTAAATGTATTAAACATTAAGAAAAACTACCTTTCCCAATAGCAAGACTATACCTTTCACCTTTAAAGGGTGAAGAGAAAAGTAATGATCATAATTGGACACTGGAAAGTTAAACTCCATGATCCAGTAATTAAGAAATTATATATCCTTAGCATTTTTTCCTAAACAGCTTATAGAAATTCTATTTTACTCTTTATCTACAATTAAAGTAATTAAATTATAATAATGAAACCATCTTAAATCTTCAAGTTAGTCATAGCATTACCACACTGATCTAACAAATGGTATTAGTTTTGAAATGTTGCATATATGTTCTATAATAAGACTTCAATATAGTTGTTTAGGTTTAGAGAAGCAGCATTCATTCACGCTTTTACAATGCAGAAACATAAAGTATTATGTTGTCCAATTAGAGCATTTTATTATCACATTACTCTTTTTTATACATAAACACATCTAAGTTACCCTTCCAGAGATATATGTTCACTAGGGGACAAAACAAAACAAAACATGGAACACAATCTATTTTTATCTCTACTGTACACCTGTGGAAAAAAAAGACTTAGTAAAAGAGATCTGAGTAGCTTGAAATGTGGCCTAATCACCACACTCAATTCAAACAACTTTTCTTCAGAGGTTCTCAGCAATGGCCAATCTACCATGCAGTATTTTCTTTAGAGTCAGTCACATCAAATTTAGAAATTTTTATCAGTCATTATCAACCCAATAACTTTACTGAATGTAACTAGGCTAACCTCTGACCACTTTCACTAGCTGAGACAATTCTCCCATGTTTAAAATCTTTGTTCTGAAGGAGAAAGTTGTGCTCAAACCCAGATTATTATATTAATAAAACAGAGGGAAAAAGAGGAGGGGAATATGAGGAGTCTTTAGCCTTATAAGCAAAAGTTCCTTCCCTAATGAATTATTCTTAAATTGCCCAGATATATCAAACCTAATCAGATATTTTTTATAAAACACAGAAAAAATATTTATATCCTTTGGAAAGACACCAAGGCTATTGTAATATTGGAGAGTATACACAAATCCTGAGTACATAAACAAATAACTCTGAAAAGTCTTTAAATTCTCCCTTAATTCCAGAATATAACAATAGGGTATTATGAAATGAACAGTATTTTCTTCTTTCATTAACTCATCTGTAACTGCACGGAGTTGAATAACATTCCTTTGCTATTCTAAGCCTGAAAAGCATGCTCTGGCTATAGTGTTATGTTGGTATAAAGCACAATGCCAGACTGATGTGCTGAACAAAAGTGATCAAAGTTAGAGTAATGTTAGCCATTGCACAAGTATTTGGCCTCATTGTTCTCTCCAGAATGACATCTGTTAAGCAACTTGTCATAGAACAAACTGGTTAATGCAGACAGAACTTGGCTCAGAGAGAACCATGTAAAGCATATTAGGCCAATGTTTGATTGTTGCAATGCAAAAGCTAAATTCGGAGTACTCTGAAATTAAGCCAAAAGAATCTTGTATTAAACCACAATCACTAAATGACAATTTAAGTGAAAACAAATTAGCTTTGCAAAAATAAATCATTGTTATCAAAATTATAATGGTGATTTCAGCACTACAGACATAAAAATTTCATTATCTTTATTGATGGTTACTGTCAAGATTTCACATTATAATTCTGCTAGGAAGGGAAAAAATCCAAAATGTACACAAAAGTATAAATAATTATTAAAAATTAGTATTCTGGAAAAGCTGAATAATAAAATATACTTTTATGAAAAATGATGCTGATAAATTCAGTCACTGTGAATTAAGATGAAAGATGTTCTCACAGAGAGGATAAAGAAAAAAGAAAAGGAGAGGGTGGAGAGGAACAAGAAAGGAGAGAGAGACAGGGGAAGAGAGGAAAGGGGAAAAAAGAGGGTGAAGGAGAGTAACTGATTTGCAAGCACGTGCAAGAGGCAGAAAGAACAGAAACACTGGCTGAGGGCTGCTGCTGGCATGCCCACTGCCATTAACTGTCTGCTGCTTCTGGTCGGTTATCTTAGGAGACTGTTAAATTCCAGTTAAGGACAAGTGGCACTTCCCTGGGTAACATTCCCTAAAGGCCTTTTTGTCTTATAACTTTTCATTGATCAGTATTGGCTCAAGATCATGCTGAACCTTCATTATCTTTTCAATTCTTATTTTGCATTAAGTGCTAAATCTATGTGACTTCATTCAGGCTGCTAAACTATGCAAATGTTTCAATTAATTCTGAAGGAATTGAATAAATACTTTAATAGCTGAACATTAAAGTTGTTACAAATTAAACTGCATTTGAATCAAGAATTCTAGATTGACAACAGATTTTTCTAGTTTGTTTTCTAGACTCTTTTAAAGGGGCAATTTTATTTTCCCTATTTTTTTCAGGTGAGAAAACTGTGATTGAGAAAAAATATATAAATCAGATAAACAGTATAGAATTAATATAGTGCTGGTTTATTTCCTTATTTCTATTTCACTGTTAACAAATATCTACATATTATAATATAGAAAGCTAACTAGTGATCTCTTCTCAATATTAGCATTTTCTGAGTAGCTGTGAAAATTTCAATGCTAAAAACTTGAAGTTCATTTTATTATTATCTACTCAATATAAAATTATAAAAATTTTATTCACAAGGTATCTCCTACAGATTTTTCTTTTAATTCACTTAAACTTTCAAACAGGTTTACTTTTTAGTTAAATATCACCATAATTTTCTAAAGAAATAACTGTTAGGAAAAGTTACTCTGCTAAAGGTTTAATTTTAAGGTATAGATTATACTCAAATTGTTCCTAGCTATTCATATTGAAAAATATATAGCTTAGCATATAACATTTGTAATCATTTCTTGTGAGCTAAGTGTTGGTTAAACCATTTTTAAAAACATGTTATGGAATTTTAGTATCATTCAGATACTGCCCAACAGCAACTAGATTCTGCTAACAGAAAAACAACAGGCCACAAAGTCTGAGGTGTGGCTTAAAGACAGAGAAGCAGATTTTCCATCCTAATTCTGCAGAGATATTACTTACAGGTAAATTGTAGCTCTTTTCTAAGATTTAATTTATTCAATCAGAACAGACTGAAACATGATCACTTCTGATTTTCAAGATTCTAAAATTCTGTGATTCCATGAGGACAATGGAGTTAATTGTAGGTATAAGAAAGAAGAATTAAATACACTCAAGAAAAAGAATGAGGGAAAGTTTACAACCATTATGATTAGAAAATGGAAGAACAATAGTAGAGTTAATAAATCCAATAGAAACATCAAGAAGGAAAATTCTAAACAATTTCAGGTGAGAAATAAAGAAAATATCATTTTAGGTGGATGTGTTCTTGGGTGAAGAAGTATTTTTTCACTTTTCACGTACTTTTTAAAAAACTAAATAAAAATTTTCCCCACGAGATCTCATTTAAACATAAAGCATGTCACACTAATTTCCCAAATTATTCCTTCAACCAAATGTTATCAAGTAGGCTAAGGTTTTATCAGAATGACTACCTAAATGTTACAGTTTCAAAGTTTTATTAATTTACTGTACCATGTAAAATTTTAAAAATCTGATCCGGAATTCTTTACATATCTAATATTTTAATATATCAAAAATAAAGCAAAATACTTAATTACCATGACCTTAGAAGTGATGTCAATTAGCTCTCTAGTTTATAGGTTTTCTGAATTAAGATATCATGGCATATTATAGCCTTTACAACAAGTAACTTGAGACTACAGAATCTGTCTCATTCTTCTGTGATTCTTACAAATTTTAAATATATCAAATTGTGGGCTTCAAGTACTTCCAGACTATCAAAGAACAACCTGGTTAAGAGTTTGCTAAATAATAAGCACTGAACAAATAAGTTTTTGTATGTGTGTTAAAATCAAAATAAGGCCTACAGACTAGGCTCACTTCCAGTTTCCTAGCAATCACTGCTGCCCTGAAAAGCTTATATGGTTGAGAAACCAGTCACTTTTGCTGCAGAGTAGGTTTTGAACATATACTTCATATCATATTATCCTTTTAACATACTGCACATATGTGGCAGTTGCACATGAAGTTGCTTCACTAAGATGCAAGTTAAACTCTTCTAAAAATCCTTCCAGAACAACAACAACAACAGCAATAACAACAACAAAAAGTGCTTGAAACCGGATGGTGCAAGGGGAATGAGAAGGTGGCATCAGTAATCAAATGTTAATTAGCAAGCTTTTTTTTTTCCTTCCCCCAGGGCTGGCCTGTGTTAGAGAATTCAAATCAGAAATCAATGCTCCAAGTGTTTTAACTATTACTTCTTCTCATTAACCATTTAAAAGACCAAGCAATTCTTTTCTCATAAAAACAGTAACTCCAGACATTTCTTTTGCTCAAATACCATCTTTCCAGAAAACAATGAATATGTTGTTTCAAAAAAGACCTATAAAACTGAAATTGCTTTCAATCACGCTTTGAAGCAAATGTATTCTTCAGTTTTAAAGTCTTTTGGTTTTAACTGAATTCATCCCAACAACTATAACTTGATTCTACATTGGGGAATACGTAAGAAATTTATCTTACTTTATACTAACCTATACTGAAGCGGGGCAGCTGGAATTGTAAGAGATTACTAAAATGATAACAATAAATACGGAATCTTGTTTAAACACATATGATTATACATGGATTTTCACCATCCAAAAAAGTATCAAGAATAAGATTTAATATTTTCATTAGAAAGATGATTATATTCCTAACTTCCCATACTAAAAGTTTGGTGTGGGTGAAAAAATACTATGAAAACTGCAAAGCTTGATTTAAAATGACAGAACTAATAATCATGGATTAATTAAAATGAATTGTGTCTAGATTTTAAGACAAAAGACAATTCTAACATGCAAAAAAAATGTTTAATAGATGAATAAAGCTGACTATATTTCACAAATTGCAAATGGAATACATTTTAAGAACTTCCTAGAAAAAAGTTTTACAGAAATTATAGCATTGGAAGAATTGATATAAATGAAAACAGAATGATGATTTCTACAACAATTTCCAAGTGAAGTATTGTAGACGGATCAGCAGTACTAGTATCAGGCAGAAGGTAATTCCTCTACTCTGCTACAGGTAATGCCTCTACTCTGCTTACATAAGAGCTTTTCAGACCTGGTATGTGGGATGACAAGCTGTGGCCAGACAAGTGGGGCTATAACTAGCCCTCCAGGTTATTCTCACCCATTTGAAGTTTAGGACACACTGTGTTCAGGCATGCATATTATATATGTGCTTCTTCCAACAGCTGCCTCTTTAGTTAACTGATTCTGAAATTCTGTGAACTCTGCTTAAGGAGACCAGTTCCTTTTGAGAGTGAATGTAATCAATAACTTGGTACAGAAATGATGGAAATATTGTAATTTTGTTAAAGAGAGAAGTTGCTACCTCTTTATATCAAACTTTATGGCTTTTTTTTTTTTGAGACAGGGTGTCGCTTTGTAGTTCAGGCTGGCCCTCAGCTCATTATGTAGCCCGGGCAAGCCTGGAACTCAGCAATCCTCCTGCCTCTGCCTCCCAAGTGCTGGGATTACAGGCGTAAACCACCATCCCTAGCACTGTGGTATGTGGTATTGATGGCTGGTGGGCGTGAGTCATCACGCCCAGCACTGTATGTGGTTACTGGGGATGAACTTGTGCTTGCGAGGCAGGCACTGGAATCACTGAGCTAAATCTCCGGCTCAGGCATTTTTAACTAAATCTAAGTTTTTGCTCATAGAAACTTCCATGAATTATCAGTTTCTGTACCTCAAGCTTATGTGGGATTGTTCCCTAACCATAAAATATATCTGGAAATTGCATTAGAGTTGAATATCCACAATATATGACCTACTGACCACATTAACTTAGAATATAACATCAGTTTAATTGAGAAAATGTCCATAAACACCAGATAACTATGTTTGGAGCCATATAAGACTAAACAGATTTTATTTACTTACTTATTCTTTTGCCTGTCATACCATAGCTAAAATAAGACCCCAAAAAAGGTTAATCTCATGTCAGACAAGACTTTACCCTGAGGATATTTCCTCTATGCACGTCATAAAAAATAGGAAGCTTTCCTCAATTACTTAATGGCTTAATAAATACTATGGAAGTTGAGGCAACCCACTTTCCAGTCTTTCTACATCTCTTAAACATAAGCTATCTTTCAATAAATTTTCCTAATTTTTTTTTGAGACAGGGTCTCGCTTTGTAGTTAAATTTTCCTAATTTTTAAACAAACAATGGGAGCAAGTATTCTTCACTGCCTACAATGAATAAAACAGATATTCTTAAAATTTCCTTACTTAAATGAATTAATCACTTTACTTCCAGGAAACAAAATGTCAAGTCCAAAGCCAAGTCTAGAAATGTCTACAACAACACAAGAACATTTCAGAAATCTTACTTTAACCAACATTCATTTTGTTAAGTTCAGTTTCACATACTACTTTAAAGATTGATAACATAAGGGCTGGAGGTTTGGTTCAGTTGAATAGCATGTATTTCTAATGCACATGGGCACAACCGTCAGTAATAGCAAAAAAAAACTAGTTGCATAAACCAAGGAAAGTTTGTCTGTCTGGTTATCTTTGAACCTGAATTTTCATAGACAAAAAAAAAAAAAAAAGATTTAACCTCAGAAGGAAAGTACCAATTTTAATGATTTAATCATACATGTAAACAAAAACATATCACCATAGCCTTATCACCACACACATAAAATATCCAAAAATATAAAAGTTAAATAAATGAAATTGCAGCCATTAAAGTGATAACATTAAGCCAGGGTCCACAAAAGACAGCCCAGGGCCTGCTATGTCAATTAAGTTACACTGGAACATGGCCAGCGGCACTTGTCTCACATAGTCTCTGGCTGCTTTTGTACTGTTAGGTTAGTAGAGTTTTGAGTACATGCAACAGACCATATAGTCTAAGAGCCTGAAACTTTTATTGTTTAGCTCTTTACACAAAAAATTTACCAACCCTGAAAGAAAAATATTCAGTAATATTAAAAGTTAAAATATTCATAATATTAAAGAAAATTTGGGTTTAGGGATTCAGTTCAATGATAAAGCACTTGCTTAGCATATGCTAAGTCATAAATTAAATTCCTAGGGAAGGAAGGAAGGAAGGAAGGAAGGAAGGAAGGAAGGAAGGAAGGAAGGAAGGAAGGGAGGGAGGGAGGGA
>PVIC010018516.1:0-31528 GCA_004025085.1 Thryonomys swinderianus
GGGTGTGTCATGTTTCCAAGCCCTGGCTTCCTGGACGGTGGTCTTTGGGTCCTTTCCTGCAGCGGGCTCTTGTTTCCTGGGATTCGCAGGTGCCACTGCCCACTGCCCGCTGGCCTCCCTCCTGGCTTGCCCTTGGCTTCAGCAGCTTCTTTCTCAGGCTCTGCCCCTCCTCCTGGGATTGCCAATACCACTTCCGGGGGGCTCTCCTCTGTCTCTTGGACCTTGAGAACTGGTCTCTTTTATTTCCTAATGTAGTTTGCAAGTGCTTAGGAAGGGTGTGGAAATAAACACATGTATTCAATTTCCAGTGTATAACTGGATCTCAGTCCTAATCTGCGTTAGAGGATTGAGCAAAACAGGTTATCTGGCCATCAGAGTCCAAGGAGAAAACAGAGATACAGAGATTAAAATTCATTATGTCTTGCAGGGTGATACTTGGAGTAACAGATTATGATTTTTCTAAAAAGTGCTAACAAGGATTTGAGCAAAATCGATTCTCTTTCTATCAGAGCAGTGTGTTTGCATGTGGAGTCCCCGAGCCATCTCCACATGTGCTGTTGGCGAGCTCTGTCTAGATTAATTATTGCATGTAAGTGGAACGTCTCTGAAACTTATTTTTACCACGCCTCTCGGCTTCCTGTGAAAGCAGTATGCTGTAGAAGTATGTTACAGAGAGCACTGGTGGGAACTGTCCCTCTCTGCTCCTGGCCCAGGCCTGTCCTCGGGCCGCACGCTGGCGTTAGGTCAGAGTTGGCTTGACCCTCATGGCTGTGTCCTCCCTCTCTCCTAGGACACTGGAGTTGGAAAGTCGAGCATCGTGTGTCGCTTTGTCCAGGACCATTTTGACCACAACATCAGCCCTACCATTGGGTGAGTAGCTGTGTGTTCTTCCTTTTTAGGACCCTTGGGTCACTGTCTGCGGCTGAGGCCTCTGCAGGCCACAGCTGTCACCCCGGCCGTGAAGCACAGGACAGCGGAAAGGCAGAAATCTCCACGCTGAACGTCCAGCTGTGGCCCCGTCGATCGGATCTCTCACGCACCTCCGTCCTGCAGGAGCGCAGGCCTTCCGCTCTGCTGGGCCGTCCCTCCCAGACAGCAGGCACTAGCCTCTCCTCTCCTCCCGCCTCCTGTCCTGCCCTGCGCCCTCCTCGGCCAGGTGTTCGGAGCTTGCTTCTCATGCTTTGCAAGCTGGGTCTACGCTGAGCTTTATGAGTGGTTTGTTTCTGCAGGCGAGAGCTGAGTCCGGGTAGTGGGCACCTGGCGATCCCTGTCAGTGGCAAGGGCAGAAGGGCTGAGCCAGGCTGCGAGGCCTGGGCCTGAGCCGGGCCGGTGAGCACGCTGCAGTTTGCCCGCGGCCGAGTCTCGAGGTCCAGCTCGCCAGTCGGCCGGCCCTGGCGCTCTGGCTGCAGCTGCAGACGCCGGGCCTGGGTCGGGGCAGAGGCGGCAGCACTGGCGGGTGCTGGTTTCCCAGCCGCAGCCTCCGCAGGCCGGAGGGGGCCGAGGTGCGTCCTGCGTGGTGCGGAGGGCGGGTCGCCCGGGAGAAGCTCTGCGCCTGGGATTTGAGATTCAGCAACTTTGTTCCTCTGCTTGTAAGACGTGCATCCCGGGGACCCCAGGACAGCTGTCCCCAGACGTGGCCCCCGAGGGTGAGGCTGTCCTTCGGGGCTATCTCGGCTGTTCTTTTTGTTCCCTCTTTTACATTTTTGTTGGAGGACAGACTTTCACCTTCTACTTTCTAAAATTATTTTAAAAATTTAAAATGGGGCCGGAAATGTAGCTCAGTGGTTGCGGTGCCTGCCTAGCAAGCTCAAGGCCCGGGCTTCCATCCCAGGTAACCACATACAACAATACCGGGCATGGTGACTCACGCCCACCAGCAGTCGGTACCACACACCACAAGTAGTGGGCTTGTTGTTGGCTCATGCCTGTCATCCCAGCACTCGGGAGGCAGAGGCAGGAGGATTGCTGAGTTGGAGGCTTGCCTGGGCTACACAGTAAGCTCAGAGCCAGCCTGAGCTACAGAGACCCTGTCTCAAAAAAAAAAAAAAAATTGACAAATCTGTGCTCCTTTAGAATGCTTTTTATTTCAAATAAAAAGGCAATGCATGCTGATACCACAGACTGTGGTCAGTGTACACAAGTGTTAGGCACCAGTGTCAGCGAGGCGTCAGCTTGGCACAGTGTCTCAGTCAAAGCACGTGGTAGGCCAGCCCAGGGTCAAGGACAGGGAAGTAAACTCTGGTGGTGAGGGGAAGAGCTGCCTGTGTGTGAGGACCATGGGGCAGTGTTGGTAGCTATTGTGGACAGCACTACATTTGATAATGCTTTGTGCAGGATATGTATTTTTAAAAATTATCCCTCGCATGATAGTGCATGGCTGTAATCCCAGTATACTTCGAGAAGCTGAGGCAGGAGGATCTCAAGTTTGAGCCCAGCCCTGATAATTTAGTGACTTAGTGACTCTCTGTCTCAAAAATATTAAACAAACAAACAAATACATAGAGGGCTGGGGACGTAGTTCAGTAAAAAGTCCCTGTGTTCAATCCCTTGTATGGTCAAAAATAAAAAAAAATATTATGTGTTATATAGAAACACTGCACTTTCTGCTCAAGGTTTCTATCATACCAAAACTTATCTAAAAAAAGCATTAATTAAAATTGTATCATTAGTTGTACAGTTTTTTAATTGTAACACTCATGAAAAAATTCAGACTATACAGAAATAGGTAAAATGAAGTAAAAAAGTGAAGTCACAGGATTTTATTAGCTCCCCACCCCATATTCTTCAATTTATATCACCAATAAATAGAGTCAAAAGTGCAGGCCTAACACAGTCAGTGTCTTCTGTGTAGGCGGGTCTTCTCATAAATGATTTTTTTTTTTTTTGAGGCAGGGTCTCGCTTTGTAGTTCAAGCTGGCTCTGAGCTCACTGTGTAGCCCAGGCAATCCGCTGCGAACTCAGCAATCCTCCTGTCTCTGCCTCCCGAGTGCTGGGATGACAGGCGTGAGCCACCACGCCCGACACTGTGGTATGTGGTATTGATGGCTGGTGGGTGTGAGTCTCCACGCCCAGCATTGTATGTGGTGACCGGGGATCGAACTCAGGACCTTGTGCTTGCAAGGCAGGCGCTGGAACCACTGAGCTAACCCTCCGGCCCTCTTTTATGTTTTTAACAGTTTCTGATGTCACATAATCTTCAAAACCATGATAAAATTCCTATTTTTCTGATTAGAGAAGTATTATATACTTTTGATCAACATTTGAAAATGAAGAAAATCATGAGTAAATATATTAGAAAGTCCATAATCTGTCTTTCAGAGGTAATTACTGTAAAATATTTACTGTATTTTCTTCCAGCCTTTGTCCTCTATATGTGTGATTTTTGTCACTCAGCATTATATTGTGAATTTTCTGCCATTAAATGGTCATTAAAGCAATGCTACTTAATGTATGCATTGCCATTTAAGGCATTTAAATTAAGTTTTATTTCACTTTTATATGTACTTGCACTGTCCTCCAATTTATTTTCTGCATGTACCCTGTGTATGTGTGCAAGGTAGCTCCTTGTGTTAAAGAGGGACTTTCACTGGTGTCTGGGCCTTGTCTGACCCTATGACAAGCCCTGGACATGCGTAGGAATTGGCTTCCTTTCACAGATGAGGACCTTTTATTCAGAATTCCTAACAGTGCTGCCAGGGTGTGACTGGTAGCAAAGCCTTTGGTTCTGAGAAGTTTTCCTCCCTTGCCTATGTGGTGAAGGCCTTGGCCTGGATATTTTGTGTTTTCTACCCTCAGTTCTAAAAGCTATGCTTCTAATATTTTTAAGACATGAGCTTTGTTCTCTAACTCTATGGAGAACTTTGAAAGGACAAGATTAGTGTGGTATCTGTCCAGTACCTGGAGTATATTGAAAAATCAATGAAAATCTGCTTACATCACAGCAAAAACAAACAAAAAGTTGATATAGTTATCTACATAAAAATTTCCAGGATCAGAGATTTAGCTCAGTGGTTACAGTGCCTGTCCAGCACTGGGTCCTGAGTTCGATTCTCGGTCACTATATACAACACTTTTGGGTGTGGTGACTCATGCCCACCAGCAATCAGTACCATATACCACAGGCGTGGTGGTTTACATTTTTCTTCCCAGCACTCGGGAGGCAGAGGCGGGAGGATTGGTGAGTTTGAGGCTTGCCTGGGCTACATAGTGAGCTCAGGGCCAGTCTGAACTACAAAGTGAGACCGTCTCAAAAACAACAATATAATAACAAAAAAAAATTTCCAGTGCTTTTATAGGAAAAAATAAATCATAGGCAAAGCAAAAGGCAAATGTTTAACTGGAAAATGTTACTTGAAATATATTACTACACCCAGGGTTTTAGCTCAGTGGTTCCATCACCTGCCTCAAAAGCATAAGAAGTATGGCCGGAGGGTTAGCTCAGTGGTTCCGGCACCTGCCTCACAAGCGCAAGGTCCTGAGTTCAATCCCCGGTAACCACATATAATGCTGGGCGTGGAGACACGCTCACCAATAATCAACACCATATACTACAATGCTGGACATGGTGGCTCACGCCTGTAATCCCAGCATTAGGGAGGCAGAGACAGGGGGATTGCTGAGTTCGTGGCGGCTTGCCTGGGCACCACAGTGAGCTCAGGGCCAGCCTGAACTACAAAGTGAGACCCTGTCTCCAAAAAGCAAAAAAAAAAAAAAAAAAGCATAAGAAGTTTCTAAGTTTAATCCCTAGTACAAAAAAAAAAAAAAGAAAAAAAATGCAGCTAAAATATATTATTACAGGAGGTCACTTTAAAATATTTCAACAATACGTAGGAAAAGAGTGAATACCCAAATTGAAAGGGGTCAAAGGTCACGAGCAAGAAATTTATAGAAGGAAAATAAAAGTGAACCAAAATGATGTTCAGACTTTTGAGAGACATTGTGACAAACAGGAATAGAGTGTGACTTTCTCCCTCTCTGAGTGGGGAAGGTCAGAAAGGTCGCTGATGGCTGGGAAAGCCCGTTGTGTGCACGGCCATAGGAGCGCCCACTGCAGCGACCTCTGGCATCCGCAGTGAAATTTAGAGCCTGTTGACTTTGAAGAATTAAGTGCAGCAAGTAGCTGTGCCAGGGCACAGGGGCCATGAGAGCAAGTGTACCCACCAGTGGGTTGACGATAACCCCTCCCCGGTGTGTAATGTTCCGTCACTGAAGACAGGGTCCCTGCTCTGTCCTCACCGTCATCAGAGACGTCTGTGATGTGCCGAGTGGAGGGAGACCCTAATTCACGTGGAGCGTGACCCCTCTTCAGGGTCCAGGCTGCGCGGAGATAGTGAGAAGATAGTGCCAACCCATGCGCGGTGCCCACGGGTGATGAGAGGGTTGGTAGTTACTCCCTTCTTTATTTTCATTCTCTGCATTTATTTTTTGTGAGATCCACATGGGTCTATGTTTGCTCTTACCAGTGGCCTGGAATGTCTGCACTTTCAAGAGGCACAGGAGGAAATGTGGTTTTCACCATGGTGGGTCAAGTCACGTGGAAAGACACCCAGACTTTGCCCGGGTGTGGTGTGGGTCGGTAGCCAGAGCGCCTCGTGGGATGCTCAGATGGGTTCTGCGGGACGGTGCCCCCAGAGGCGCTGGACCAGTGGGACCCAGGGGCCCCGAGAACCCGGCCTCTGTCTATCCTGAGAACAGCACAGAGCGGACACCGTGCTGAGCCTGGAAGGTGGACTTGACCTGCTGGTGATCCCACATAGTTGTCCTTCTCTTTGTAAATTTTTTAAATTTTCTGCAGTGCTGGGCTTGAACCAGGGCCTTAGTGCGTGCTGCTTGGCAAGCTTTTGCGTTGGGCCAGGCCCGGCCTCTTCAGGAGTCCTCAAGATACCTGTCAGGCTGCCTCCCAGGCCCAGGCTGCACACGGGGCCCCTGTAGTGTGCTGGACATTTCACGTCTCCCCTCGGCATCCAGACTCTGGGAAGCCCCCAGGGCCGTGGTGCTGCTCGCTCTCCGTGGCGCTGGCTCACCCGAGACACTGGGGCCAGACCTGAAGCGTGTTTGTGTGGAGCAGTGGGCTGGTTGAGTCCTCAGGGTCAAACTCCCAGTAAGCTGCTTTGGTCAGAATGCCTCATGGGGTTTTATTTTTGAATTCTCAGGAGGCTTCTCATGGCCAGTTGTCCCACACTGGGCAGAGTTGCTTTTGTGTTTTTTTTGAAACAGGGTCCCACTGTGGAGTTCAGGCTGGCCCTGAGCTCACTATGTGGCCCAGGCGAGCCTTGAACTCAGCAATCCTCCTGCCTCTGCCTCCTAAGGGCTGGGATGACAGGCATGAGCCACCACGCCGGGCACTGTGGTGTGTGGTACTGACTGCTGGTGGGCCTGAGTCACCATGTCCGCTATTGTTGTATGTGGTTACCAGGGATGGAACCAGGGACCTTGGGCTTGCGAGGCAAGTGCCAGAACCACTGAGCTAAATCTCTCCCCCTGAGAATTACTATTTTTTTTAATGAGTGAGGAATTTTAACTCATAGAAGAAAAGTCAAGGCTACTAACCGTTCCTTGTGTTGGGTTTTTACACCTTTCCTGAGTTTGAAGAAAATGCTTCGTAAGAGGAAATATGAAAAAAAAAAAAGCAAGTATTTCACAATTTATTGAAACTTTAAAATCTATACTTTTTTAAGATAGAGACAGCACCGGTTTTTGTCATGCTTGCTGCCGCCCTCCCCGCTCTTAGATGCAGTTTCCTACTAGTTTCCAGGCTGGACTCGCGTCGGCTCAGGGAATGTGTGCGGCGGCTTGGTTTTCATGCCAGTGTAAGGTCCTGGCCGGAACACGGCACGGTACCAGCCACCTTCCCCCTCGGAACCGCTCTCACCATCCGTGTGGAGGAGCTCAGGCTGCATTTCTCCCCTGGTCTGGGGAGCGTGGCCTCAGGACAATTGGAGCTGTTTCTGGAAAGTCTTGAGTGCATTGTTTTTGTTTTGTTTCGTTTTACTTTGAAGCCTCCCCTGGGCTACCAAGAGACACGGGAAATGCAGAGCACTGCGTGGCTTTGCGCTGGGGACAGACACGGAGCTCTGCCGGGTGAGGGCCCATGCGACCTGCGGGTCTCGGGGAGACACCTGTGACGGGGTGCTGACTTTCCCTGCAGGGCCTCGTTCATGACCAAAACCGTGCCTTGTGGGAACGAGCTTCACAAGTTCCTCATCTGGGACACCGCTGGACAGGAGCGGGTGAGTACTGTGTGTTGGCATCGGCTGCTGCGGGGCCTTGGCATTGAGCAAGGACCTGTTGGCAGCAGGATAAGGACCCAGAGTGAAGTGACTGAAGCAGGAAGGACATGTCCGCTTTGGCCCCAAGAAGAGCTGAGGAGGCCTGAGGTGACGCAGGCTGAGCCCAAGGCCCCGTCCGCCTGGACTCTTGCTCCTCTCCAGCTGGCGGGTGGCAGAGGCGCCTCCGTGGTCTGTGCCTCCTCCCTCCGTAGCCTGGGAGCTGCCAGGACGGCCCCACTGGCCACTGCAGACCCGCCCCACCACTTGTCTACAGGGAGACAGCGCGCAAGCCGGGCACCTGCGGCCCGTGTTCGCACCTGCTAACCCGCCCTGGGGCCGTGCGGCCTGCCGGGGCCCTGGTGCTCTGCTGGGAGAGCTGGGGTTCATGGCCTCGGAGCGGTGGCCCGGCCCCACCCAGCCCCACTGGCCAGGAGCCCGGCCGGCCCAGTTCCCCGAAGGACGTCTGAAGAGAGGCGGGATGGGTGCTGGGCCCTGGAACGGCAGATGAGTTCTCCTCTGTCCTTAGTTCCCTTTATTTGTTGGAAATTTCTACAGAGAAGATTGTCTGCGAGCAGCTCATGTCTGTATTTTTACTTATTCTGGGGGGGGCAGACATCATGCTTATTGATGAGCTTATTGCAGGGAGGGCAGCACAGTGGAAGCCCTCAGGAGTGCGAGGCCCGCCGCTTGTCCAGGGGCCGCGATGTGGGATGTACTCACCCGGCAGCCATGAGGGACGAGGCGCCGGCCCGCCACCATGGCCTCGCCGTCATCTGTACTGGGCTTGGAGGAGGCCCGCTGCTCGGCGATGGGGGCCTCTGGCGGCCTGGGCACTCGAACTTGGCCCTGCGAAGAGCCTCGATGATGTCTTCCTTGTTCCGCAGCCTGGTGCGGAGGGACACGAGGGTCTGTCCAGTGTGACCCCCGCCCCGGGCCTGAGGCTTCCGGCTGGTCTGGAGCCGGGGTTGGGGACGGCGGGAGGTCGGGGTGGCGCAGTGTCTGTGTGGAAGCAGAGTCTCCGGGGAGACGGGGCCGCCTGCGCACACTGCCAGGGGACGGTGGTCTGCGGCCCCTGCACACGGGGCAGCCCCGCAGAGAAGCTGGCCGGCTCGCTCTTTAGGGTCCAGAGGGGCTCAGTCCCGAGAGGTGTTTGTGGAGCGCGTGGCGTCAGCCAGATGAGGCAGCGTGAGCCTCCAGAGCGGAGGTGACGGCCGCTGCCTTCCCTGAGGGGGCTCATCGGGGCCGAGAGGGACGGGGTAGAACGGGACGGTGTCCACTGCCAGCCCTGGCCACGGCCCGCGTCCCTCACCCCCGCCTCCCGCTGCAGCTCTCCACCCCCGAATTGTCCAAAAGGAAGAATCTGGGGCTCGGATCACCTAGAGTTGGCACTGCCTGCTCTTTGTAAACCAAATGTTAGCTTTTACAGTTTTCATGCTTACCGTGTCCCTCGGTAAAGTTAAAGTTTCAGTGTTTGTGGGTCAAGGCGTTTTGAAGAATTTTTAAAAATGGGCCGAATCTTGTGGCCTACAAACGGTAGCCTCATTAGTGTACCTCTCCTCAGCTGCTAAATCAGGAGCACAGCGCACACGGGCAGGTGCCAGCCCCTGTCACAGCTGAACACGCCTGAGGACCCCTTGTGCTTGTCTGCTGGTTTTGTTTGGGATTGCTACGTACACTGAGGCAGAGCTTCTCTTGCTTCCGGGTTACCTTTGGCAGTGAAAGTGTTGTTTTTGCAGCTGGTTTTCATGGTGCAGGGAAAGTTGGTTTTGGAGACAGTGGCCCCTGGGGTGTTGGCCAGCCTCTCCCGCTGCTGCTTGGTGCTCCTGGGTGCTTGCTGGGTCTAGGCACTGCCCTGGGCACCTTGTGGTGCTCACGCATTCAGCCTTCTCCAGACAACCGAGAGGAACAGGTGTTTGGCCCCTTCATAGGTGAGGTCACCCAGACCCACAGATCACAAATCACATGACTTACTAAGGCAGAGGCTGGGGTTGGAATCCAGTGGTCCAAGACCCAAGCTTTAGAGTTTTGTGCTGATAGAAAACTTTTAAAAAGCCATATGGTTGAGAGTGAAATTAAACAAACCCTCGCAAACCAGCCATTTCTTCCACTGTCGATATTGGATTGTCATTTTTTTTAGCTCTCTCTTTCCATTGATGATTTTTATCCATGGGATTGTGGCTCCATGTCACGTGCTGTTTTCATTTGATAATATAATGATCCTGAGGCCAATGTCTGTGTGGTCTAAACAGAGCACATGACATTTGCTTACCTTTTTAACATAGTATTCAAAGACTGCTCTGGGTGACAGCTGGTACTCTGCCAAACTCATTACTGTAATTTGACGCATTTACCATCTCAAAGAAAAGTAGCAATGGGAAATTTTCAGGTGATCGTACTTCTAATTATAGTTACCTTCTCGGAGTTCAAGCACGGGGGTTGCAGCCATCCGTGACTGCGTTAATATTCCTGTAGTTTTTGTGTGGTCCTGGGGTTGAGCCTCCCAGGCGAGCGCTTGCTGGGCTCTACCCCAGGGCCGTGCGCTTCGTTTTTAACGCATTAGTGTTTTATGTGCAGACGTGGCTCTGTGGTAGTAATGCTCCTCCTCTGTACCGCTGGGAGAGGGATTTCACTTTGGACAGTCATCTCAGGTGCACGTTTTTAAAATCTGAACTTGTCGAGAGCGTGAGCTGTGTCCATGGGGCTGTTGGCTCATCTGATCCGGCCAGTGCTCCGAAGCCCCGCGTGGCTGTCCTTGCCTGGCCTCACGTGTGTCCTTTGATGGAGTCTCATTGCTCAGTGATGGCAATCTTTCAATTGCTTTGGCAGCTTGTTGTCAGCTTTAATGGTGCTTGTAATGATGGTGCCTAATGTTTGAGCTAAAAATAAATCCCCTGCTGTTTTAGAGCCTACTGCTATTAGTTCTGTCTCATTAGATATTGGAACCCAGTGGATTGTGTTATCCCAGCTTGTCTCCATGGAATCTGCCGCTGCTGTCCTCGTAATTTTAAAAAGTGTCTGGTTAATGATGTGATAAGAAAAAGACGCAGTTTCTGTGTCCTCAGGGGAGGACTGACACTCAACACGTGCCGGGGCCTTGTGTGCCCATGCACCATGAGTACCCTGGCTCCTGCTCGGCTGGAGCCCTGTCCTCCCTGGCACAAGGTCTCGTGCTCTTGCGAAGCTGACTTCCTTCCAGCACTGAGTTAGGGCGGAAAGGGTCCTCCCTTTCCTCCCTGTCAGTCTCGATTGTCTGATCTTCCTTCCTTCCACCCACTGTGGCTCCATGGTAATCAGAGAAGGTCTTTACAAGACAGTGTCTTTAAAAGCCTAATCACCTTCCACCTGACCTTTGGATCTGAGTGAGCAGCCTGACATTTCCTGGATGTGTGCTTTCCGTGTGGCCCCCAGAGGCTTCGGGGGTTCACCCCTCCCCCAGGGTGGTTAGGGTGCTTGCTGCTGCTTTACTCACAGCTGGCTGTGTAGAGGACCCACACTCACACTGGTCCCAGGGTAGAGGGAGGGGCTTATCTGTCCAAGCCCACTCGTCACCTCCCATTGGTCAGGATCTGTGATGGGCAGCAGAGACGTCACCTTCTCAGGTGTCAATGCTTCCCCATCTGGCTCCCTTTGACCATCTCTCTTAGTTTTCCTCTTCAGGCTGGGGTGATGTGACACCTTCATTACTATTAAAATTGTCTCATCACCTATACAATGTAAGAAATAACCTCCTCTATCCCGCTATCCAGCAGTAATGGTGGAGCACTGAGCATAACGATAGAAACGATAGCATAACACTTTTGTAGCAAATTATATAATTTGTTATTATATCCTTTTTGGCATTCCACAAATTAATGAGACATTGAAAATGAAAGAAATACCAAGAACAAACTGAATAACACTGTGTGGGCCGAGTAAGCAGCTTTTATCCAATGGCAAGAACTCCTGTAGAATTCTCAGTGTGGTTGTAAGGTAGGGAGTGCAGTCTTCGTTTTCTGATTGTGCTTCCAAACCCTTCTAATCCTGCCTTAAAACACACTTCCAGTCTCATAAATCCATTAAAACATGTCAGGATCCTGGAAAAGTTCGGACAATACAGTGATATTGTTCCGAGAATCTAACTGAAAGTTTTTGATATTAAAGGATATCATCTTATTGTTTTGTACGATCTGGTCAGTTTCATAGTTTTTTGTCTCTTGTAGTTGACTACTTGAGTCTTGGTGTTTGTACTGAAACCTTTTCATTTTGAATGAACTACAGTCACAGAACAGACTTGGTGGTTCTTACTAGAATAAGAATTCTCAGGTAGCTCTGCTGATAAGGCTAACATCTGAATTCAAACTTTATTTTAGGCTTTTTAAGTGATAAAATTGGGTAATACCCATGTAGAGTAGTAAATGGCCTCCCTCTCCTAGTGTCAAGCAAGAATTTGGTAGGACAGCGGTAAAAAGGACAGAATGCCGTCTTTTTGGTATTAAAAAAAACTGATAAAACATTGAAAATGAAAAAAATTACTAAGAACAAATTGAATAACACTGTATGGGTGTGAGTAAGCTGATTTTATCAAGGGCTGTTGTAGAATCTAAGTTAATCTTAAGTAAGACTTGAAAATGCAGAACAATGTTATTAGTCCTGAAGATCAGCACATGACTCTGTGTGTGTGTGTGAATCTTTAAAGTATTTCCACTTTAATCATACTCAGGAGTAGGGTGCTTGCCTAAGCATGCACCAGACTCTGATTTCGATCCCAACCCTGAAAACAAAAATCATACTTACAGAAAGTTCCCAGTGTAGGGGCCCTTAGCTGCGGAGTACTGGTAAGTAGGCCTGGGTCTGTAGCTAAGAGAGAGGGTCTGTGTAAAATGGGAAGTGTTCTTTTGAAAGGCACAGACAGAGCTTGCATTGCTGTGCTTTTCCTTTCAACTTCTGCCAGCTGAGAATGTCAGGAATGTCAGGAATTTTCTTCTATGCTTTCTTTAATGCTGACCGCTTTTGGCTTCTGTCCTGACTCTGTCTTCCCTGGGAGGGTAAGTTTGTGCAGGGCCTTGCCCCGAGGCGGGCTGCAAGCTCCTGTCTGCATCCGGTTCACCAGGGACAGAGTGTCCTCAGCAGGTCTTGCCCCACGTAGTGGTCTCTTTGGAAACCTGCTGTGGTTCCACCCTGCGTGTTCCTGGATGGCACAGCCAGCGCCACCGATCTGCTGAAGGAAATCTGCCTCAGGCAGAATGGATGAATTAGGAGGGCTCCTGAGACCACACTTTCTCTGTGTTGCGTGTGTGTGTGCGCGTGCGCACGCGTGTGCTTGTACACACTAGATGAGATGGAAGGAGGAAGATATGTGTTGCAGGTAAAGCAGTTGAAGGAATCATGACGAACAGGTTCCACCTGGAGCTCGCCCGCCACCCCCGGCCCTGGTGGCGATGGCACCGCGCAGGATGAGCTGGGGGCTCGCAGCCACGGCCGCCGTCCTTGCCCTCATACCATTTTGCCAGCTGTGCAGACCGGGATAGAGCTTCCCGGGTCTTGGGCCGCTCAACTCTTCTCTTGGAGCCCAGCCCCAGAGAGAGCTCCAGCCGCACCCGGTGGATTCCTGGGTGTGAAAAGGTTTAAACATTGATGAAAATTCTGAGTTAAAGCCAACATCAACAGGTTTCTTTGTTCCAGAGAACGCCAGAGCTTTTAATGTACTAATAATACCTTGCAAGACCTCTAAAGCAGCATTAATATATGTAGTGTTTCTCAAATTTATTTTGGCAGGAAACATTTTTTTTTTTCTCCAAGAGCACGTCAAAGGCTTAGTGTTCTTCAGGAATCCTTGAGAAAATACCAAAGTCCTCCAACTTGCTTCATGCGTCATTTCATATTTTCCACAAATGTTCAACTGCTGCCCCATATTCCATGATGTGACTAAACCAAAGTTTATGCTTCCTGTCCCTCATGGTTACTCACTGAGATTATGTCAAATTTTTCAGTATAACCAACGATTCTGTAATGAATTCTGACGACTTTGTGACCATCTCGGAGCATTTCCTAAAGAGGTCAAAGTGTACGAACATCTCCAGGGCTCTAGAAATGCCTCCCACACTAACCCGGCTCATCTGTCTTCCGCTACTTGCTGGCGGTGGAGGCCGGACGGAGCCTGTGTCCCCCGATCTTCAGGTCCCCTCAGGGCCCCGTGTTAAAGGCTGGTCCTCAGGGTGGCGCTGCCTGGAGCAGGAGATCCCTGTCCCTGGAGGCATGTCCCCGAAGGGCACCCTGGGGCCTGGTCCCGTCCTCTTCTTCTCTTTCGTGCCCTGGGCTGGGATGATGCGACCGGTTTTGCTCGGTCTAACTGACCATGCGCTGAAACCTCTGGACTGCACAGAAGAAGCCTGTCCCTCAAAGATGATAATCTCAGGTGTTTTGTTACATTACCACGAAGTGGACTAACACAGCTTCCATCGGTGAAAGCTGAGAGATTCAGGAGGCTCCAAGTGCCGGCGAGCCCTTCCTTCCCACTTACCCTGTGGGCCGGCAATTAAAAAGCAGTCCCACGTGACCAGCCCTTTCTCCGGAAGCAACAAAGTCCCTTCTCACCGTGCTGTGCTGCCCCCTCTGGGCCATTTAGGAACACCCGGAAGTTGTCTGTGCTGGGTTCTGGCGTCTAGATACTTTGTTGGGAGTTCAAAAAGAAGGATTTTGAATTGGCACCTGTGGTGCTAAATAACACCACAAATAACCTTTCAAGGTGAGATCTGAAATAAAGCATCGTGGGTTTAGTTTCTCCGGGAATTTATTTTCTGTGGCATCTCATCCATCTTTATTCTGACCCCATGGAAATGGAGTCCTGTCCTGCAGAGAGCAGAGGCTGATGCTGGCACATTTTCCATCTTTATGTGGGAAACACAGACACTGCAAGCTCCAGTGATTTATCTTTATGTCCTCCATAAATATTACCCTTTGGTCAATGCATTATTGGGTTTTGGAAATGAAATGTGAATTTTTAACTCATTAAAACCCCCAAGACTCCAGTAATAAAGTCCTGTAAGTGGCTTGGTCAACAGATTTATTTCAGAGTGATTCTGTGTGGAGGAAGGAAGGAAGGGGGCAGGACACGCATCACACACCAGAACTTCTCAATAATTCAGAGACCTGCACGTGCTGACCACTTCGGGGGCAGCTTCTGCTGCCAGAGCCTGTAGGCAGGCTGTCTCCTACCACGGCCCCTGTTTGCTTCTCTGACGCTTGACTTCTGAGAAATGAAATTTGTGTTGACGCTCCTTTTCAGGTGCAGACTATTTGGAAACTGTAAAGTGGGTGTTTTGTAGGATGGGGCTGACAGGACGCTTTATCTGCATTGTCTCTCCTTAGCAAAGCAGAACCCGGAAAGGCGCATTGCTCTTTCCTGCCTTTGGGCAGGAATTCCGGGGGATTAGTGTGCGCTGGATTACTAAAGGACAGTTAAACTGGACGGGCAGCTTGACTGGCTTGGGATCCGCCCAGCATCTTAGTAAACACACCTGCGTTCTGGGAGGTCGTGGAGGTGTGACCCCCGGGGCTGCATTGGTTCCTGGCCGCTCACTCTGGTGCTTGGCCTCCTGCTCTGCTCCCTGGCTGCCACAGACCAAGCAGCTCTGCTCCCTGTGCCCTTCAGCCGGCTGACCATGGACTGGATCCCTGGAGATCACGAGTCAAATTAAACCTCTCTTTGGAGGTGTGGGTGGTAGGTATTGTGTCTCAGTAAGAAGCGAGCTCACGAACACACGTGGGTTTACAGAACACAATCCTATGACAAGCCCGCGGGGTGGGCAGCCAGTGAGCGGGGGAAAGGGCACGTGGGCTGGGTGCTGCTAGGAGCCCTGGAGCGGACCGTCGCCCTGCCCTGCTGAGCCGTGAGCCCCCAGCTCCTCCTGAGCTCCCCAGCCCTCCCCCACGTGTGAGCGCCAAGGAGGACCCAGGTGGCTTCCCTCCTGCGGAGCCTGTGTAGCGGGCCGTGGCCGGGAGAGCGGGCCAGCATTGCTGAGCTGCAGGAGGCCAGGACGCAGCTGTGGGCATTCCTCGTTCCGGGAGAAGGCTGTGGGGAGAGGATGGGTTGCGGGTTGGTCTTGGGCCAGAAGTTCAAGGATCCGTCCATCTTTTTTTCCCTGGTCCCCACGCCCCAAGAAAAATGGATGCTCCTTCATTTTAACTTAAAACTCATTTTTACTTAAAATTACTATAGAGATTCACAATATAGAATCTTACAAGGGAAAGTGTAAAAATTGCTATACATCCTGTAAACATTTTGAGGAACCATCATATTTTTGGTGTGTAGGGACAAGCACTCACGTTTTACCCTAAATTATATTGCATGTGCTGCTTTGAGGTTATATTTTTCATTTAATGGTCTATCAGAGATGTTTTTCCCCATAAATAAAAATCTCTACCATCATTTTAATGATTGCAGAATATGTCATATATGTCTTTGCTAGCTCCAGCCGCTATAACAAAATACTATAGGCTGAGTGGCTTAAATGACAAACATTTATTTCTCATAATTCTCAAGACTTGGGATACAAGGTCAAAGTCCAAGGTCAAAGTGCAAACAGAGTTGATGACTGGTGAAGGCCTCTGCCTGGTTGATAGACAGCTGCCTTCCTTCCTGCTTCGCCAAGCAGGGGAGCAGAGACAGAGACACGGAGAGAGACAGAGACAGACAGGCGGAGGGAGGTCTTCCTTGGGAGCACCTCATGACTGTAGCCTAACCTCCTCCCAGAGGCTCACCTCCAGATGCCGACACATGGGGCAGGGCTTCAGTGCTGGGGCTCAGGAAGACACGCTGCTCAGTCCCGGACACCGCCCCGTACCTAGTCAGGTCCCTGCGGTGAGAGGGCTGGGAGATGGTTTTCCCAGTTCAGCTCTCACGCACCACACGGAGGTGTGTTTCTGTGTGACAGTTGTCCATCCAGACTAGATCCCTGTAAGTGGCTCGCTGAGTCTGTGTCCACAGCTGCGTCCCGTAATTACCACAGCAGCGCTGAAGGCGGTGCCAGGGACATTCCTGTGTGGGTGCGTGTGACTCCCTCCCAGACCCACGCCGCGGTGGAGCTGCTGGTCTTCCTGACATCGAATGAACTAACGTGCCTCACCGCTGGCTTTATTTTGAGTATCCTAATTGAACATGTTTCAAAATAGGTATTGGCAACTGATATCGCCTCCTCTGTTGATTTTTATATATATCTATGTTCATCTCTCTGTTGACCGATTTTCCTCTTACGGCTTGCAAAATCTCTCTAGGAAATTTTTGAATTAAACAAAAGGCAAATCAAGACTGAGTCCTTCTGAAAATTGTCCGTAACCTGTGTTCTGAGAGTCATGGTGCAGTTTGGGCTTGGGGAGCTCTAGTCGCCGGCGGCAGCTCGCGCAGCGCTCGGGAACGGAGCGCGGTCTCTCTCCGCGGTGTCGGGCTGGCGCAGCGCGGGCTGTCCACGCAGCGGACGGGAGGGAGCGGCCGCTCACAGGCTGGCAGTCTCTAATGTAAAATGTGACTTGAGGCTTTTGCTAGTGGGTTTCATGTTCTGTGATCCACGTGTGCACGTGCGCGTGTGTGCATGCGTGTGCTCGCAGGCGCAGGGAGAAGAGCTGTTATTTCTTGCGCGCCCGGAAGGGCCGCGGCAGGAGTGTTCGGACCCACGACTGTGGCGCAGCTGGTGCGCGCTGTCGCCTGAGGCCGGGGCCTCGGCTCGCGCCGGCCTGACACCGCCCGTGTTCCTCGCAGTTCCACTCGCTGGCGCCCATGTACTACCGCGGGTCCGCGGCGGCTGTCATCGTCTATGACATCACCAAGCAGGTAAGGCCGCGCCCGCGGGGCTCAGGCGCCACGTTCAGGGGCCCTCTTCGGTCTTCCGGGCCCAAATGTCCCGGGGCTGGAGCGGGACGCCCAGAGGAGGCTGAGTGGCCGCTGCCGCCTCCGCGCGTTTCATCCAGAGGCGCGGGAGCGTCTCGCATAGACCTGCGGAGTCCACGCGCGGCTTCCGGGCAGCGGCACGCCGGCTAGTGCCAAGCTCCTGAGGCTTTTCTTCTTGACTTGTAAATTATAGTACCAACACAGAGCGATGACACAGACTGGGGCTCCTGGCACTGTTTCCACGCGTGCAGGCAGCCTCGTCCTTCCTCTTCCCCCGGCACCTGGCCCCGCTCCCAGAACCCCTCTCGCTCTTTCTGTCTTCCTCCCCTCGACCTCCCATCTCTGGTGACTAGTTTCATTCCTCCTTCCACATGTTTTATAGCTGCAGAGCACGTACTTTCTGTTGGTGTTGCTGTTGGCCGTGGACACGCCAGGATGTTACGTGTGTGAGGAGACTGTGTTGTGTCCGTACACAGCACTGCTCATCCTGCAGTTATTTCTCTGGGGTCAACGGCCCGCTGAAAGTGTTAAATGGAAAATTCCAAAAAGAAATAATTCATGAGCTTTAAATAACTTTTATTATAGTATATTGTTATATAGCAACGATTCTATTTTATTATCATTGTTAACACTGACTGCACCCAATTTGTAAATTAAGCATCATCATAGGAAAGTATGCATAAGACAGTAGTTGTAGGCTTTGGGACTATAGTTTATCATGTTAAACCTGAGAATATTCTTCAGTAAGTATCTCCAGTTACTATTTTTTCACACTCCTGCAAATTGAGCTATTTGCCATTGGTCTGGAGTGCTGACCGGTGCTGTGACTGCCAGCGTCGCGGCATGACCTCACGGCCTGTCCTGCCCTGTCCTGACGCCTCCTGGGAATGTGCTTTCTCCTGGTCTGCCCCAGGGCCCGTGAGGGGAAGTCAGAGGGCAACAGCTCTTGCCACAGTTACATTTCTCTCCTGAAGGAGGCGCTGGTGTGCACTTAGTCCTTTTCTCATTCATGTGAAATCCAGACCATGGGTGTAAGTTACTGTTATTTATAGAAGAAAATCACCAATATGATCTTCTTAACTTCAAGTTTCAGTTTTGGGACATGAACCTTTCACAGCCCCTTGAAGTATAGCTTAGGTAATGTTAAATGTGGGTCTTCTGAAAGTATTTTTGTCCATTGAATTAAATTGGGTTTGTATTTCTGCTGAGTTGGAATATCATATTGACAGTCCTTTCAAGGCTTCTTGTTTACATCTTCCATTTAGGATTCATTTCATACCTTGAAGAAATGGGTCAAAGAACTGAAAGAACATGGCCCAGAGAACATCGTCATGGCCATTGCTGGGAACAAATGTGATCTCTCCGATATTAGGTAAGGGGCATTTAGCTTCACGTGTGTACGTGCGCAGACACATCCTTTGTCTCTGGCATCTGTGAATAATGAGGCATTGTTGTGCCTTAACTGTTGTTCATGTGGCCAGCCCTGTGGCCATCCAAACGTCCTGCACACAGCACGCTTACACCCTGCCTCTCGGTATCGCTGGATTGTGGTGCTTTGTTAGTTTTATTGCTGTTTTCCATTACTATCATTGCTGCTAATACAATTTTTTTTTTTTTTGAGACAGGGTCTCGCTTTGTAGTTCAGGCTGGCTCTGAGCTCACTGTGTAGCCCAGGCAAGCCTGGAACTCAGCAATCCTCCTGTCTCTGCATCCCGAGTGCTGGGATTACAGGTGTGAGCCACCACGCCCGGCACTTGCTAAGACAATTTTTGTAACACTTGCATATAGTAAGGGGCCATCAAGTTTTTAATATTTTTCTATAGCATCTCTGTTTGTTTTAGTTCTAGATTTTGGCCTAAGGATGTATTCTAATCTGTATAATATCACCATTTTGTTCTAAGATCTAAATATAGCATGTTTCATAGGAGCACTTTTCAGTGACACTATGTCAATGACAGTGGATTGTGAGCTTCTTTTACCTGATGTGCGAGTCTGTTTTACGTTGCTATATCAGATTGTCTGAGGCTGGGTATTGTATAAAGATAAGAAGTCACACTTCTGGACGTTCAAGAATGTGACACCAGTGTCCCAGCTTCATCAGAACATGGTAAAGAATTGGAAAGGGGACCCGCTGTGAGCCAAAGGGATCTCTTGGTCACAGAAGAAGGCAAAGAGATCGGGCTGCCGGTTTCTCTCTGTTTATAACAAGCCACTCCTGCAGGAACTAGCTAGAGACTCTGGAGAATGACAGAATCGCTGTGTTCAACACAGCGCACAACGACCTGTTCACGCTCTGTCACCCTTTAGAGCGTCCGCTCCTCAGCGTTACTCCCTGGAGCCCAAGTTCCCAGGGGAGTTCCCGAAACTCTGGGGCGTCCCCACGAGGCGCCCAGCCGCGGCATTCAGAGAGCGGCTTGTGAGTCCGGTCCACAGGAGAGATCTGGCGATAACTTTATCTGGCCGGTGAGCGCTGAGCCAGCTGTTTCACTAAATAAACGTTACTTTGGAAAGGCTGCGTGATAGTTTCCCTTCTCTGTGGGATGCTGGCAACCCCAGAGTACTGGAGCCCCTATGCTTCCTACACACACAGACCTACAGTAAGATTTAATAAATGCATCAGGCATAGTGACAGATTGATGATAGCAGCTAATAATAAAGTCGGACAATTAGAATGCTCCACTGTCATAAAAGTGATTTAAAACTTACGGGTTGTTTATTTCTGGAACTTTCCATTTCATGTTCTTGGGCCCAGCCGCCCAGAGTAACTGAGACCACAGGAAGTGAAACTGCGAGAGGGCTCCGCTGTCAGGCGCTCGTGTCGCCTCTGGGCCGTGTGCATGTTCAGGAATGCCAGCGGCTGATGTGATACAGGCGGCTGCATTCTGCTTCTGGTTCTGCAGTCTAAATAGGATCGAACCGAAGTTAAATAAGCAGTGAGGACGGGTCTTGTGAAAGTTCTTACTGTGCCATTTAACAAATTGTCCTGTTTCTGTGGGATTTCACAAGCTTTAGATCACATTGCATCAGGCTGGTTTGTAATAACAGCCCTACACATCGCTTAATCACTTGTTTTTCTGTGTGTTGGACAAATCTTTAAAACCCCAGACTTCGTTCAGGTATCATCTGCTGTCTCTGCTGTCATCAGAAGCAGCTCGGCCAGCTCCTGTTTCCCCGGGTCCCGTTAGCCTGCCATGGGGTCCCCGGGTGGGTCGAGTCGGCCTTGGCTTGTCCTCCGATGCCACGGTGTGGGGCTGAGGGCCGACTTGGAGTGAGGCCTCAGTGTGCGGGCTGGCGGCCCGGATGCTGAGCAGAGCCCCGGGTTGGTGGAGGCTGTCGGTCAGGGCTCCCGGTCACGCCGTGTGTCCCCCTCGCCTGGGCGTCAGGTCGGCGGGGAGGATTCGAGCCGTCCGGCCTTGGCCCTGTCCCTGGAGAGCAGGCTGTCTGGGCAGAATCACTTTCCGCTGGTTTGTCCTCAGGGAGGTCTGAGTGTGGCTTTTTGGGATCCTGCAGCTTCAAAGTGCTGAGTGCACATCTTTCCTGTGCTCAAGTGATTTCAGATGTTGAATTGAGCAGCAGGGAAATGACTGTGCAGTTCCCCTGGTTAGGTCAGTGGAAAGACTGGCTCAGTCCTAGTACCACTTAATTTTTAAACATTTAATATATTTCCCTGAGAATGAAATCTACAAGTCTTTTTTTTTTTTTTTTAATGGTACTGGCATAGAGCCTAGAACCTTGCACTTGCCAGGCAGAGGGGAACCACTGACCTACATCCCTGACAAAAGACAGCGTGTAAGTCTGGGAAGTTCACTCTCTGGGCCTCAGCAGCTGGCCATTCTGACTCCAAGATGGCACCTCAGACGAATTCTTTGAAGGGGGCATTGTTCCTTTCACAGGGTGGAGGAGTAGAGCGGCAGGAGGAGCCCGCACCACCCTCCGACAAAGGCATCAGTTCCACCCTTGAGGGTGGGGCGTTCACAGCTCCACTTTCCCTCCAGACCCCCCTCTGAATACCGTCACCATGGCAGCTCCGAGGGGCTCCGAGGCTGGAGTGTGGACAGCCGTGGCCAGGCTCACAGACTCCGAGCGACGTGTCCGGCGCCACTCCGTGATAGAGCTATGCCCTGTAGGAAGACGAAGGAGCTGCGTGCACGTGTGCTGTGTGTCTGGCCTTCGGGCCTCTCCTGTCTCACGAGCGGGCGTTCGTTCTCTTTCTAGGGAGGTGCCCCTGAAGGACGCGAAGGACTACGCGGAATCCATAGGTGCCATCGTGGTCGAGACAAGCGCCAAGAACGCCATTAACATCGAGGAGCTCTTCCAGGGGATCAGTGAGTACCGGGGCGGGCGCACGGCCCGCCAGCCTTCTCCCTGCAGGGAGTCGGGCACGAGCCTAGAGCTTTGAGGTGGGGCTTCCCGTGGGAGCCTCTCCGGTGCCTGGTGTAAAGTCTGCGGCTGTACCTCTGACACCCACCTCTCTGCGCCTTTCAGGTCTGAGTTCTGTAAGCCCATGCTCTCACCTGCCCTGCTGTGTGTTGTGAATTAAACTGAAATCTCCGTTGCGAAAAAATTAATGTAAAATGATGGCCTTTTCTTCTAGCATTTCCTGTTAGTGTGCCGAAGGGAGAAGAGATGGAATGGGCGGTTAGAAAGGTGCAGCAGTTCAAAGGACTCATCAGACTAAATAATTGGAAAACCTCTTAGCAAAAGTCTTCTGGCTGACAACCGTTCCCTAAAAATAATGTCTTTATCTCTTGTGACCTGAGGTTGGAAATGGGGCAGAGGGCTGATTTGAGAAGTTTCCCTCACTTCTGTGATGAGGAAATGGCTTGGGTCCCATTACACTTCTTCCTTACCCACAAGCGACCCCACGAGTCCTCCTGATAGAGTCGCCAGGGCTCGTGAGACCCCCTTTCACAGGCTCCGTGGTTCGTGACCTTCCCCGAGAGGGTCCTGCCGGTGGTGTACAGGGAAATGGAGCGTGAGTCTTTGGGAAAAGCAGTCAGACTGTGGGTGGGAGGCTGGGAGTACAGGTACGGGTGGAACTCTGGGGCCCAGCGTGGAAAAATCGGGACCCCAGGCAGGAGCAGCTGTGCTCAGACGCCTGGCTCCAGAGGGACCCTGCCACTTGCTGTCTTCCGCCGGGGCTGTCTGGGTGAGCTCCCGGGGCGGAGCAACCCTCCCTCCCGCCCACAACAGAATTCATTTCCACCTGAGTCTGTTGAGACAGTCTCGCTGTGTAGCCCAGGCCGGCCACAAGCTCACGCTGTTCTCCCGCCTCCGCCTCCTGCCCGCCTGACTGACTTTAGGAGTTCTTAAACAGCAGTGTCAGGTGTGCAAGACCCCGCACAGTTGCCCTTTTGTGTCTGAGGGGCACGAGCTCTGGAGTAACAAAACCAGAGGCTGCCCAGGGTCCTTCCTGAGAAGGGTGCGTCTGCGCGGAACCCACACATCTTGTGGCCTCTAAGAGCCGCCCCGGGCCATGCCTCAGACACCACGCACGCGTGGCTGGGGAGCTGCCGGGCTGCAGGCTGAGCGATGAGAAGTCCGTACACGGAGAGCGCAGACGCCCTCGACAGTCCTGACCACGCTTCCGATCTGCGGATGCAGCCGCTGGGGCCGAGCCCCGGGGTCGGCGGGCACGGGCTGCTGTCAGGGCAGTGCCAGGTGTGCACAGAGCTCTGGTGTGTGCGGTCAGGGTTGTTGCTGTGTGTGTGCTAACCCAGGCATGCTCTGGTCACCCAGGAAACAGGGTCTGTCACCATCCCTCTTCACCAATGGGGAAACTGAGGCATGAGAAGCTTGTCACCTGCTCTGGGTTGTGTGTGAAGGGAAGGAGAGGCAGCTTGAGAGGGCAGTGCCCGGCCCTGGCACCTGGGCCCCGCCGGCGTGCCTGTCACATCTCTGTGGTCAGCACTCTGGGGCGACCTTCGCCATGGGGGGGACGGGGTGTCAACCTCGCGAGGGCTGCAGCAGAGGCCACGAGGCTGAACGAGCAGGCCGGAAACTCTGCTTCGTGACCTTACAGAGGAGTCATTACACCCAAAACAAAAGTTCCAGCGCACCCCAAATCCTGATTTCACACACAATGAGCCTCGAACATACGTGCTCATTCACATGTCCTTCCAGGGTGCCGTCTTTCCTGGTTGTTTCACAAGCCTGGGGTTGCGGGGGCGCTGCACAGAACTTCACCCCGAGAACACTGAGCGTGCCGCCCGCGAGGAGCAGAGCGGGCCGTTGTCCTGCTCCCTCAGGAGGACGCAGCGCCCTCGTGGCACAAGATGTCGCCCAAATGAACCTGTACAAAGCACCGGCTGTCACTGGGGCTTTTCCCTCCGGCTTGTTTCTTGAGGCTGGCAAAACAGAAGAGGCATTTTGTCCACACCTCTGCGATCAGCGCTGATAAAAGCCAGCCGTCTTCTCCTTGTGCGCTTACCCTGCGTGAGCGGGGAGCTGCCTCCAGAATGGCCCCAAAGCTGGGCGGGGGGCTGTGCTGGCTCTTAGGAGATGGCGGAAGGGGCGGCAGCCGTGGAAATGAAGCGAATCTCTTCTGCTTTGTCTGCGATTGGAAGACAGTCTCCGCTGTTCGTTTTGACTCCATGTCGGTGGCCTTAATTGCTGTGCTCGAGCTTTAGTGCACTTCTGTCTCCACGGGGAACGCGTTTCCACGTGACTCAGCGTCTCCCGACAGAAACTGCTCTGCCCCGGTCCCCGGGGTCTCGGATCACGAGATGGTCCTTGAGTAACATCTTTTTGTAATAGAAGACTGTTTCTGGAACCACTTTCCTTTCCACTTCTGTATCTGGTTACTTTGTGAAGTACTCTGCGGCCTGGTCAGTCCTTCCCGCCTCTCCTTTCCCAGCTAGTAGTTCACACCCGTTTCCAGGGGCAGTAGAGAAATCAAAGCGCAAGCGTGCCAACGTGGTGAGCCAGGCACAGGGCCCATGAGAACATGGCGCTGCGGGTGCAGTCAGGGACCTGCCTGTGCTGGTGACTGTGGACACAGCTGTCGGCAGGTAGCTTGAGTTCTCTCAGTCACAGCAAAGCGGTGAAGACAACAGCCAGTACCCGGTCTGACAGGCCAGGTGGGGCGGCCTCTGTGGAAATCTGGGAAGACTGTGAGGCTGTATAAGGCTCCCGTCACCAGATTCTAGGGCCTTAGAAAGAGAGAAGCTCATTGAGAGGAAATCACCCGTCTCAGGTGCACGACTCAGTGGTCTTTGGTTTGTTTCGAGGTACGGGCTGCCAGCGGTCCAGCCCAGAGAGCGTTTCCACGGTCTCCAGAAGCAGCCTGTGCCCTTTTGCTCCCACTCCCCAGCCCTTCCCCCCCCCGTCCATTTTTACTTCGTGTTCATTTGTAAATGGTCATTTTATAATCAAATTAAGTAAAAATAAGATAATGTGGCCATGACAGTAAGGGTCTGACTCCTGCTGGAGTGTCTGCGTGGCGGTTTCCGGCCAGTGAGCTCCGTGCGCTGGCAGGAGAGACAGGGTGAGCTCAGTGTCAGGAAACCGTCTTACTCTGGTTCCCAGTCGCTTCTGCTTCAGGAAGCAGGAACGCCGGCGCAGCACGCACGGTCGCTGCTGGAGTCAGGCCGTAGAAACAGGGTGGGCTGTGCGAGCTTGGGGCGGAAGCCCGAGCTGAGGTGCGGGGAGGGACATCGGCACGGTCCACAAGCAGCGGTGCTCTCTGTACTCTCTAGGCATGCACTTGACTTCATATGCAGAGCCGGGAGAAAGGAGGGAGGGAGTTGGGGAGGAGGAGGCGGGGAAGGAGGGAGGAGGGAAGGAAGCCGCGGCTCCGGGTCCCCTGTCTTCCGCAGGACCCTCGCGGCAAGGGGCTGGGTGCGGGCTTGGCAGAAGGACTCAGCCTCACCCTTTCTGTTGCAGGTCGCCAGATCCCCCCCTTGGGCCCCCACGAGAAGGGCAGTAACGGCGTGATCTGCATGCACGGCGGGAAGCCGCCCTCGCAGGCCCGGCGCTGCTGCTGACGGGCGCCAGGGCGCTGCCGCTACAGAGCCGCACCACGCTCTGGAAGGCAGGCGCAGGCCTGGCACCGACGCTGCAGCAAGCGGGCAGGAGCGTCTGTGGAAGGGGACCGAGAGCTCCGGGAAAACCACAGAGCCACGGTGTGGGCCGCCGCGTGCCGGACGCCAAAGGGGCGGTGCCTGCTGGGTGCAGCTGTGTTTTTGCTGAGAGCGTTAGAGCACTGCTGGCTTTGTCCACAGTCCTAAGTACTGCTCTCCGCTGAGTCCTCCGTCACCTGGCCCGGAGCCGGTGACTTCTGTGCCAGGCTTGCCTTACCTGACCGGCCGATTCCAAAAGACAAATTTAATATAGAAAGTTACATGTTCACTGGTTCGGGAAATGAGCGTTTATTTATTACTGTTGTGAGAGAAGTTAGAGAAGTGTAGCTGGATCACCATTCAAGCTAAGACTCGTACTGCCCTGGAAGAGGAGAAACTTCTGAGAAACTATCATCCGCATCCCTTTTAACTTAATTGGCGATCATTTTGCTAAGTTTTGGTCCGATCTAAACAAACAGATCCAGTCAGACTACAGTGCCGCACCTGACTGAGATCAGCAGACCTGGCCCCAAAGCGCCAGCTAAGTCACTGTAGGGAAGGAGAGACAGGGTGTGAGCTCGCAGAGGCCGCGCGGCCTACATCCCGGCATGGTAATAAATTCCTGCTGCCTTAGAGATGCTCAGTGCATGCGGTATTGTTTTACTAAGAATGTTCCATGGTGTCACATCTAAAGGAAAAAATTAGCCAGATGGTGCTTAGAATCTAAATTCTAATTAATAACTAATCATATGTTCCAGTAAAACCAGCCAGAGGCATATTACCACCTTAAAATTCAAAGCCTCCAAAACTATGAAATAGGGGAGAGCATTTTTAGCACTGTAGGGCTCGGGGACAGTCACGGGCCGAGCGGAGCCCTCTGCCTGCGGGACCTGCCAGGGCCGAGGGCGGCCCCTCTCCGTCCCTCTGCTCAGCAAAGATGTCTGAATCCCACAGAGAGAAAGGAAAGGAGGGAACGTTGCTCACGCCAGAAAGGCACATCCCATTACCAGTGTGGCTTCCGTAGGGACTTGGGATCAAGAAGGAGCCAGGCTTCTGCTGGGCCGGCGCAGCCCGCATTCGGGTCATGGCAAGTGTACCCTCAAGCGCCAGCTGTGGCTGCTTCCCCCTGGACGTTTTGGGGCCAGCGAACTGGACTGGAGAGGTGCAGAGCCACCATGTGCATCCCAGCCGGGAGGCCGTGGGCTGGTTCACGGCCTCGAGCTGTCTCTGACTCACACGAGCTGGGCCTGGCGCCACTAGGCTCTCAAGGGCAAGAGAAAGAGTCATGCCATCTGCAAGAAGGAGGGGCCAGAGGGCCTGAGCCCAAGTGTTTGCTTTCTCTACCTCGATGGCGATCGGGGAGATGAGGCCAAGCTCTCATCACATCTTTATGTTTTTCAACTCCAGGGTGTGCTGTCCGTTGAGTTCTGCTTACTCCTCCCGACTTGGGGAGGTGGTGGGCAGCCTTGGAATGGGAAGGCCAGCTTACTTCGGTCACCTCTCTCCCAGACAGGCACCTCCAAACCAGCTGGCGGTGGCATCTGGACGTCTTGGCAGGGCCTTGGTGGGCATTGTCGGAGTTCATTTCCACCTTGCTGACGTTCTAGCCTGGCATGCTTCTGTCGCAGGCCCAGAAACGATCTTACCTCTTGCCAGAGGGAAAGTCGAATTGAACAGGAAGCGGCCCCTTCCGGGGGACACACAGGCCTGTTTCAGCCTGTTCGGTTTTGTTGTGCAGCTTTTCCCGAGCCCCTGGGCTTCTCTCCAGCCAGCAGCTCCAGCTTCTGAGCTAAGAGTTCAATCCCCAGCAGAGTGTGGCCGCTTTGACTATGTCGGCAGTGGTTGTACTTTGCATAAAATGTCCAGTCTTAGCCACATGTAGGGATCTACCCACCAACGGGCCCCTGGTTTTATTTCAGAAGCACACAAAGGAGTAAACCACTGTCTCACTACTCTGGGCTGCCTTAGCCTTGGAAGCCAGTCAGAAGAGCAAATATATAAATATTTCCACTCAAAGCAACTGGCGAAGACAGCAGGTGGCACTTGGCACACAAGTGTTCACACAGACAGTGCACCTCCCCCAAAACAGAAGCTGGAGCTTGCCCATGATGAGGCCGTCCTGCCCATCCTCACTCGGGCCCAAGACCGCTTTCCGGCAGTTCTAACCACTGACCCACAGACATGTGACACTATATAATGCCTGGAAACTGCCACTGCTCCAAAATGTCAAGCATTTTCGTGGAATGTGGTATCCTTGCGTCCTTCTCCATGACTCGCCCCTCCCCCCTTTTCAGTCACGTGAGGATGCGTGTGTACATGTGTAAATAGGCTACTGGTCACGCGGACGTGTAATCCATTTCAAGCTGTCTGGGTTTGGCTCATGGCCATGTTCTGTAGGAAAAGCATGGGTTCTCGGAGGAACTGCCTCCCAGTGGAATTCTCTAGAACTGGGGATGGGCCATGTAAACATTTTACATAGGTACAGTATTGACTTGCTGTTTCATGGCTTGAAATGGCACATTAGGGTGCTGATTATGACGTTGCCTTGTAGACCAACAGGTTGAAGACCTAGAGCTAAGTTATCCTAGAATATGGGCTGTGCCCAGTGGAGGCCCCAGTGAGGGCGGTTTGCATGACCAGGGGCACCCTGCGCCATGGAGTCAGTCGCTGAGCAGAGCACCTGTGTGTGGGCTTCCTCCTCACTGCGTCGGCACACTGGCACGGTGTGTGGCAGGAGGGCTGTCCCACTGAAGGGCTCAGGGCTGCACTCAGACTCCACAGGCGTCTGGGCCCCCTCGCTGTCGGCCAGGGCCCGGCGGTGTGCGCAGACTGCCCCTTCCTGGTGTTCTGTAAAGGGCTTCGGTCTGGGCTGGACCCAGCTCTTGTATTTAGAAGATGCCGCTACAGACATCCAGGACCTTTGTACCGTGTATTTTATTCTATAGTAGAACATTTTCCTCAGCAATGACCATTTGTATCTATTGTTTTTATTTTAACGCACACTGATTCATACTAATAAATATTTTAAATTTTAACAAGTTGGTGTCTTTTTATAATTTTTGATAGAATAATTTTCTAGAACTTGTAGTCAGTTTGGAGTAGAGGCATAAATCTCTAGAGAAATACATATACCTGTGTGAAGGAAGATGCTCACTGAAGGAGTATTAGTAGTAGCAAAATATTGTTGCCAATTAGGTTAATAAAATGTGCACAGGCACATAATGAGAAGTGTGGGGTACTTAGCATAAATGCATCTTCCGAAATTCATCAACATGCACCTTAGAGACACAGTGTGGAATGCAGGGGTGCCCTCCTGCTCCCCAGTCCATTCTCGTGGTGGTCCATGTAGCTGTATTGACCAGCTTTCCCACCTCTGGTTCAAAACACCCCATACTTGCACTTAAAGGAAGAGAGGTTTAATTGGGCTTGTGTTTTTAAAAGGTCTAGTCCGTGTCTGTTACGAGCAAGACTGAAACGTCATGGTAAAGAGTATGGCAGGGTGGACATGCTTAGTTTATGGAGGCGAGGAAGCAGGGCAGAGGAAGAGCATCCCAGAGGACAGGCTCAGGGACTCAGACACGGACCCCAAACTCTCCGCCATGACGCGCAGAAGTGTGCTTTACTAATTCCCTAGGCAGTTCTCAAACCAAGCTGACAGGGTTAACTGTCACTTTCCACCCTTTGTTAACTTGATGCTCGAACTCATAGCTTAATCTAAAGATGATAGTCACCTAGGTGTGGTGGCACATGCATGTAATCCCAGAAGTCTGGAAGGCTGAATCAACGATTACTAGATTACACCCACCCAAGCAACTTAGCAATATCTTGTCTCAAAAAAAGGGGGGGGGGGCCGGAGGGTTAGCTCAGTGGTTCCGGCGCCTGCCTTGCAAGCGCAAAGTCCTGAGTTCAATCCCCGGGAACCACATATAATGCTGGGCGTGGAGACTCACGCCCACCAACAATCAACACCGCATACCACAATGCCGGGCATGGTGGCTCACGCCTGTAATCCCAGCACTCGGGAGGCAGGGACAGGAGGACTGCTGAGTTCGCGGCGGCTTGCCTGGGCTCCATAGTGAGCTCAGGGCCAGCCTGAACTACAAAGCGAGACCCTGTCTCAAAAAAAGAAGGTGGGGGGGCTGGGAACGTAGCTCAGAGCGAAAGCTCTATGTTAAGTCCACAGCACAGGAGAAGGGTTCATAATTCTACCTAACATGATACAGCTATTCTGCATCCAACCAAAAATGCAATAATTCCTTCTCTGAAATCTCAACAGTTCTAGCATTGCTCAAGAGACCAGGCCAAAGTCTATGGAAGTCAAAACAAACTGTTAGCTGTGAACCCCTGCAACAATTTTTTAAAGCAAGTTACTATGTATTACCCTGAGATTCAATGGTACAGAACAAATATTTCCATTCCAAAAAGGAGGATAACTGAAGGATAGAAAAGAACCAGACCCAAGGAAGATGAAAACCCAACAGGATTAATGACTGAAGCATTAAGGCCAGATTTGGCATCTAGGGGATGAAGTATGAGTCCTAACGGGCTCGGGTGGCCCCACCCCTCTGCTGCAGCCCACGTGGCCTCTCTCTGGGAACGGCCGGTCCTGCTTGGCGTCTGTGGCTCTTCTCAGCAGATATCTCATGCTGGCATTTCCAGTTTCCTTGGTCTGCATCACACCTTTGGCCTTATTCCCATAGCTTCACACACTTCCTCTCCAGGGCGTATTGCCTGGTAATCACCATTCCTTGGAAGTCTGGGTGGAAGCTTCCCCGACTCCACATCTCGTGCCTTCTCTGTACCTGTATAACAAGCATCCCTTCTATGATGCTATAGCCTGCTGCCAGCTCAAGCCATGGCCACACCAGTACCAAGTACAAGTGTGTCCTGAACACTGAGCTGCCTAGAAATGTACCCACCAGTTTAATTAGTTCTTCACCCTGAAAGTCTCAGAACATGAACAAAATGTAGATAAGTTTTTTGTTTTTTTGTTTTTGCTAGAGTATAACATGCATGGTTTCCAGATCAATTGCCAATGGAGTTCTCATTCCCAACTAAAACCTCCTGAGTGTGGCCTTTAATGTCTACATTCCTATCAGAATTTGGGTCCTCTGAGCTCTCACTAGAATCACTCCTTAGGATGTGCTTATAGCATTGTAGGGCTTCCCTAGCCCACATCTTCAAACCTTCCTAAACTTCTGCAAACCAGTTCCAAAGGCTTCTGGACCATGTGGTAAGGTATTGTCATAGCAATGACCCCTGCCCAATACAAATTTACTATATTTGTCAGTTTTTCCATTGCTGGTACAAAGTACTCCATAGCTGTAACTTAGTGGTCCTGGAGAGGATTATTTGGCTCGTGGTTTTGGAGGGTCCAGTTCATGGTATGCTGGCTCCAAGGAAGAAATATCATGGCAGAAGGGTGTGGTGGAGCCAAACTGCTTAGTTCATGGCAACCAGGAAGCAGCTGATTTAAAAGGTCACTAGGGCTCTACCTTCACAAACAGACTGATAAATTTATCAAAGAAGAGATTAGCGATCACCAGAGCAGTTTTGACAAAACAATGAATCTAGCCCTCTCCTGTCTGCTCACTCAGTCTTGTGTTTTCCTGCCCTTTTTCCCTCCTGCCATGAGACAATGCCCTTAGAAGCTTATGTTTCCAGTCTTTAACTGGGAGAAATACATTATGCTTGAGCAGTCCTGCGCCAGTGTCTCACCAGCAGCCATGCCCAGGTGCCAGTCTGGAGAGAGTCTGGGACACAGGTACCTGCCTTCTTCCCTTTTACATTCTCTGTTGGGACATTCCTTCTGTGCCATCGGCTACCTCCTCCCTAAAAGCTGGAGACCTGTGTAAGCCATAGTCCAAGAACACAAACTAACTTGCCAAGGGCGAAGTTCAGAGCCACTGTTCTTTTCTCTTTCTTTGGTGACGGGGCCTGAACTCTGGGTCCTGTTGGTGTTTAAGCAAGTGGTTGACCACGAGCTACTCCTGCTCTGTTGTCTCCTTTTGTGTTTCTAAAACTGCTGACAAGGTTGGCTATGGTTTGGTCAAGTGTCCCAGAGGCTCATGGGTTACAGTCTTGGCCCCAGCTCATGGCGTTGCTGGAGAGAAGGGGAAAACTTCAAGAGACGAGCCCGCCAGGAAGTTTCTGGCTATCGGGGTGGCCCTGCGGGGACCCCACCCTCCTCTCTCTCTTTTGCTCTTGGGTGGGCCATCGTGAGGTGGCAGCTTCTCTCCACAGACGTGCTGCTGCTTTGGGCCCCAGAGCAACCAGCCACGGACCGTGACTAAAACCTCCAAAATGGTGACCTTGAACAATGCTTTCTAAGCTGATTA